>JAKWJA010000434.1:0-39031 GCA_027704765.1 Solanum habrochaites | reverse complement strand
GACATCAACTGCCTTGGACAGCACACATGGTGGAACGAGTGTCGGCTTGGCATGCCATCATCGCCTTGAGAAACACACTCGGTCGAACGATGTTTGGGTGTTGCATGACACACCGCCTTTGACAGCCCACCCGGTTGAACGTCCGTGGGTGTGACATGCCATCACCGCCTTTGAACAGCACACACGGTCGGACTACGTCGGGCGTGGCATGACATCACCGCCTTTTGGACAGCACACACGGTCGAACGACGTCATGCGTGGAATCCCATCATAGCCCTTGGATGGCAAACACGGTCGAACGACGTCAGGCGTGACATGCCATCACCGCCTTTGGAAAGCACACGGTCGAACGATGTCGGGCGTGGCTTGACATCACAACCCTTTGACTGCAAGCACGGTTGGACGACGTCAGGAGTGGCATGACATCACCACCCCTGGACAACACACACGGTCAGAAACGTCGGGCGTGGCATGATATCACCGTCCTTGGACAGCACACACGGTCGGCAACCGCGGGCGTGGCATGACATCACCATCCTTGGAAAGCACACAAGGTTGGCAACGTCTTGCGTGGCACGACATCAGTTCCCTTGGATAGTACACACGGTCGTACTACGTAGGGCGTGGCATGACATCCCCACCTTTGGACAGCACACACGGTCGGCAACATCGGGCGTGGCAGGACATCACCGCCCTTGGAAAGCACACGCGGTCGGCAACGTTGGGTGTGGCATGACATCACCTCCCTTGGACAGTACACACGGTCGGACTACGTCGGGCGTGGCATGACATCACCGCCTTTGGACAGCACACACGGTCGGACTACGTTGGGCGTGGCATGACATCACCGCCCTTGGTCAGCACAAACGGTCGGCAACGTCGGCCGTGGCATGACATCACCGCCCTTTGGAAGCACACACGGTCAGCAACGTCTTGCGTGGTATGACATCACCGCCCTTGGACAGTACACACGGTCGGACTACGTCGGGCGTGGCATGACATCACCGCCTTTGGACAGCACACACGGTCAAACGACGTCGTGCGTGACAAGCCATCACACCCTTTGGACAACACACTCAGTCGAACGACGTCGGGATTGGCAAGCCATAATCGCCATTTGGCAGCACACACGGTCGAACGACGTTGGGCTTGGTATGACATCACCTCCCTAGGACTGCACGCACGGTCGGACAACGTCGGGCGTGGCATGACATCAACGCCCTTGGACAACACACACGGTCGAACGACGTCGGGCGTGGCATGAAATCACCGCCCTTTGACTGCACGCACGGTCGGACGATGTCAGGCGTGGCATGACATCACCGCCCTTGGACAACACACACGGTCGGCAACGTTGGTATTGGCATGACATCACCGCCCTTGGACAGCGCACACGGTCGACAACGTCGAGCGTGGCATGACATCACCGCCGTTGTACTGCACGCATAATCGGACGACGTCGAGCGTGGCATGACATCACCGCCCTTGGACAGCACACACGGTCGTCATCATCGAGCGTGGCATGACATCACCGCCCTTGGACAACACACACGGTCAGCAACGTCAGTCGTGGCATGACATCACCGCACTTGGACAGCACACACAGTCGAACGACGTCGGGCGTGGCATGACATCACCGCCCTTGGACAACACACATGGTGGAACGATATCGGGCGTGGCATGCCATCATCGCCTTTGGGCAACACACACGGTCGAACGATGTTGGGTGTGGCATGACATCACCGCCTTTGGACAGCCCAAATGGTCGAACGACATCGGGTGTGACATGCCATCACCGCCTTTGAACAGCACACACGGTCAGAGTACGTCGGGCGTGGCATGACATTACCGCCTTTGGACAGCACACACGGTCAAACGACGTCAAGCGTGGCATCCCATCATAGCCCTTGGACGGCAAACACGGTAGAACAACGTCAGGCGTGACTTGCCATCACCGCCTTTGGAAAGAACACGGTCGAACGACGTCGGGCGTGGCTTGACATCACACCCCTTGGACTGCATGCACGATTGGACGACGTCAGGCGTGTCATGACATCACGGTCCTTGGACAACACACACAGTCGGCAACATCGGGCGTGGGATGACATCACCGCCCTTGGACAGCACACATGGTCGGCAACATCGGGCGTGGCATGACATCACTGCCCTTGGACAGCACACATGGTGGAACGATGTCGGGCTTGGCATGCCATCATCGCCTTTGATCAACACACTCGGTCGAACGATGTTGGGTGTGGCATGACATCACCGCCTTTGGACAGCCCACCGGTTCGAACGACGTCGGATGTGACATGCCCATCACGCCTTGAACAAGCACCCACACGGTCGGACTACGTCGGGCGTGGCATGACATCACCGCCTTTGGACAGCACACACGGTCGAACGACGTCAAGCGTGGAATCCCATCATAGCCCTTGGACGGCAAACACGGTGGAACAAAATCAGGCGTGACATGCCATCACCGCCTTTGGAAAGCACACGGTCGAACGATGTCGGGCGTGGCTTGACATCACACCCCTTTGACTGCAAGCACGGTTGGACGACGTCAGGAGTGGCATGACATCACCACCCCCAGACAACACACACGGTCGGCAACGTCGGGCGTGGCATGATATCACCGCCCTTGGACAGCACACACGGTCGGCAACAGCGGGCGTGGCATGACATCACCGTCCTTGGAAAGCACACAAGGTCGGCAACGTCTGGCGTGGCATGACATCACTACCCCTTAGACAGCACACACGGTCGGCAACATCGGTCGTGGCATGACATCACCACCCTTGGGAAGCACACACGGTCGGCAACGTCTTGCGTGGTATGACATCACCGCACTTGGACAGCACACACAGTCGAACGACATCGGGCATAGCATGACATCACCACTTTTGGACAGCCCATATGGTCGAACGACGTCGGGTGTGACATGTCATCACCGACTTTGAACAACACACACGTTAGGAGTACGTCGGGCTTGGCATGACATTACCGCCTTTGGACAGCACACACGGTCGAACGACGTCAAGCGTGGCATCCCATCATAGCCCTTGGATGGCAAACACGGTCGAACGACATCAGGCGTGACATGCCATCACCACCTTTGGAAGCACAGTTTGTCGAACGATTCGGCGTGGCTTGACATCATACCCCTTGGACGCAAGGCACGGGTTGGGAAACGTCAAGAGTGGCACGACATCACCACCCCTGGAAAACACACACGAGTCGGGCAAAGTCGGGGCGTGGCATGACATCACCGCCCTGGATTAGCCAAACAAGGCGGGAACGTCTTGCGTGCATGACATCACGCCCTTCGCTAGACATACGGTCGTACTACGTCGGGCGTGGCATGACCATCCCGCTATGCGGGACAGCACACTCGGTCGAAACACGTCGGGTTGGCAACCCCTCATCGCTTTAGGCAGGCCCACTACGGTCGACGCGCGCTCGAGCGTTGGCATTGCTCTCATTGCCTTTGGCTGACACAAGACAACAACCGAGGGGTTCACACATTGACGTGCCCTCGGGCGTGGAAATGCACACCACTCCGCACATTGGACCAGCCACAGACCCAAGGCCACTCACGGACACGCACACCTACACAGCGTGGCCTATCGACATACACACCACGCCCCCCTCTGCGCGCGCCGACCCCAGCATAACACACCAGGCTCACAACAGACCGCGCCCCCCTCCCCCGCGGCACTGTAGAGCTGCCCCAAGCGACCAATCTTACCACCCCCTCCCCCCCGTCGACGGCCGTTTTTCGCCCTTGGGCAGCACACGCTCCCGGCCCCGCCCCACGTCGATTTTCCCCACCCCCCTCATCCGCCCCTCGATCCACCACACAACGCTTGCGCGCAACTTCCGACTGCACATCACCCCCCCCCCAGTAGACTCCCACCCTTGCGACAACGTCACAGACACACCCCTACCTGTCCCCCGGCCTGCGCCTCTCCAAAGCGACGACGCCCTCGAGACATGTTCACTGAAATTACCACCTTCGCCATCTCCCTTACGTGGAAGAACCCCCACACACCACAGTCACCACATTGACAGTAGCCGGCCCGTCCGCGCCCCACCACACCCCACCCCCCCCCACCACCTCACTAGTACAGCTTTAGCGCAAGCATCCCGCCTTCCTAACCGGTAGAAGCAAAGCGGCCTATTGAAATTACCATTAACCGCTTTGGACAGAACCTCGCGATATCAGTCTAACCCACGCACACACTGTAAGCAGCACCACATATCAACAAAGCAACATAACAACAACAATCGAACAACGAGCAACAACAATATAACAACACAATAATAATAGTCAAACACCACAACACAAATAACCCAACGGAAAGAAACACCAACGCACACAACAACAATAACCAGAGCAAGCGACAACAGACAATAACACAATAGCAACAGTAGCAACACCACACTACCAACAACACCAGCAAACGAACAACAGCACCGAACCACCAACGGGGAACCAAAACAAAAAAACAAGACGGAAAACAACAAACAACAACAATAAAACAAGGCAAGCAACAACAACAAAAAACATTTATAATAAGCACAAACATGAGTAGCCAGAATTGCAACACGAACAACAAAATACAATAACCACCACCTCACCAAACAACACCCTCAATAATCAGCAACAGTCACAAACAACAACAAAATACAAAAAAAAACAAACAAGAATACGAGCAGACAACAAACAAACCACAAAACTACACAGCAAAAAAAATAACTACAAACGCAATAACAACACAACACTAAAAAAATAACACTTTTAACAACAGGAAATAATGCATACTATAACAACACCAACAACCACAAAATAGAAACAACAGCTACCAACAAACAACAGCAATAACCACAATCACAATAGTACCACAATATAGAACACCCAATAGCGTCAAAACAGAAACAACAGAGAAGAACCCTACACTGCGAACGATGTCGGGGTAGTATGTCATCATACGGACCGATTACGCAAGCATCTGAACCGACTTTTTCGATATTGACATTCGTGTGACATTGCGCTGACACACCTTCCTTGGATTGCCTGCACGGCTGACAAATGACCAGCTCCACCGGCCGCCCCCTTAGGGCCACCCACTGAACTCACCGCCACCCCGTGCGCAAAACCCAAATCACACACACACCACGTACACGAACCCTGACGCCTTCCGTGGCCGCTCCTCCACGGACCGTGTACACACTCAAACCTCGATGCCCATTGACTGGCCCCAACGCAACTCATGTCACCCTCCCCCCCCTCCCCCCATCGGACCCGACCCCCCGGCTCCCCCCCCTCCGCAGGCCGCCAGAGAGAAACTGAACACCCGCCACATCGGCGCCCATCCTAGGACTACAGACCCCCTCACAATTCACACTACGGTCACGCACCCGCCCCCGCAGGCACGTCGGGTAGGCATGACATAACCGCCATAGGACAAGCAAAACACGGCTCGCAAAGTCGGGCGTGGCACGCCATCACCGCTCTTGGACAGCACACATGATCGCACGATGTCGGGCGTGGCATAACATCACCGCCCATGGATAGTGCACACGGCCGAACTACGTCGGGCGTGGCATAACATCACTGTCTTTGGACAACACACACGGTTTAATGACGTTGGGCATGGCATGCCATCATCGCCTTTGGGCAGCACACACCGTCGAACGACGTCGGGTGTGGCTTGACTTCACCGCCCTTGCACTGCACGCACGGTCGGACAACGTCGGGCATGGTATGACATCACCGCACTTGGACAACACACACGGTCGGCACCGTCGAGCATGGCATGACATCACCGCCCTTGGACAACACACATGGTCGGCAACGTGGGGCGTGACATGCCATCACCGCCCTTGGACAACACACACAGTCAGACGACGTCGGGCATGGCATGACATCACCGCCCTTAGACAGCACACACGGTCGAATGATGTCGGGAGTGGCATCCCATCATCGCCTTTGGGCAGCACATACGGTCAAACGACGTCGGGCGTGGCATGACATCACCGCCCTTGGACAGCACACACGGTCGAATGATGTCGGGCGTGGCATGACATCACCGCCCTTGGACTGCACGCACGGTCGAACGACGTTGGGTGTGGCATGACATGAACACCCTTTGACAGCACAGACAGTCGGCAACGTAGGGCGTGGCATGCCATCACCGCCTTGGACAGCACACACAGTCAGACGACATCCTGCGTGGCATGACATCACCGCGTTTGGACAACACACACGGTCGAACGACATCGGATGTGACTTGCCATCACTGCCTTTGGACAACACACACGGTCGGACTACGTCGGGTGTGGCATGACATCACCGCCTTTGGACAGCACACTACGGCCGCCGCCCCACCCGAAGCCTCGACGAAGTCCGGGGCGTTGGCACCTGCCATCATCGCCTTTGGGCAGCACACACGGTCGAACGAGTCGGCGTCGGCATGCCATTTTTTCAACAGCCCATGGATGGCAAAACACGTCGAACGACGTCAGCGGACATGCCATCACGCATTGGAAAGCACACACTGGTTCGAACGACGCGGGCGTTGGCTTGAATCACACCCTATGGATGAAACGCACGGTTGGACGACGTCAGCGTGCAGACATCACGGCCCTTGAGACAACACAAACGGTCGGCAAGTCGGCGTTGGGATAACAATCACCCCCCTTGTAGCAGCACACACGGGCGGAAACACGGGCGTTGGCATGACATCACAGAACTGGAAAGCACAAAACTGGTCGGCAACGTCGGCGTTGGCATGACATCACCGCCCTTTGGAAAGTACACACGGTCGAACTACGTCCGGCGTGTGGCATTGACATCACGCCTTGGATAGCACACTCGGCGAACGGAGTAATACGTGACATGCATAACCGCCTTTGGACAGCCACACTAAACGAACGACGTAGGGTGTGGATGCCATCATCGTTGGAAGACACCACGGACGAACGACGTCGGGCATGGAATGAAATCACAGTTCGTAGACAGCATGACCCGGTCGAAGACGTTGGGCGTGGCCGTGACATCCACACCCTTGGACTGCACGACGGTTTTGGCGAAGGTCAGGAGTGCATGACATCACCACCAACTTGGACACCACACGCGTGGCGGCAACGTTGGTGTGGTATGACATCACCGCCCTTGGCCATACACCGGGTGGACTAGTCGGCCGTGGCATGACATCACTACACCTAGCAGAACAAACAGTAGGCAACATCGGTCTGAGCAGACATCAACACCCTGGGAAGCACACACGGTCGGCGGCAAAAGTCTGGCGTGGTGTAGGACATCACCGCCCTTGGACAGTACACACGGTCGGACTACGTCGGGCGTGGCATGACATCACCACCTTTGGACAGCACACACGGTTGAAAGACGCTAAGACGTGAACATGCCATCACTGGCCTTTGGACAAACAACGCGGTCGAACGCGTAGGGGGGTGTGCATGCATACGACGTTGTGGAAGCAAACCCGGTCGAACGACGTCGAGCGTGGCATGACATCATCGCCCTTGGACAGCACACAAGGTCGAACGACGTCGGGTGTGGCATGATATCACCGCCCTTGGACAGCACACACGGTCGGCAACATCGGGCGTGGCAGGACATCACCGCCCCTTGGAAAGCAAATGCGATCGGCAAAGTTGGGTGTGCCATGACATCACCGCCCTTGGACAGTACACACGGTCCGACTACGTCGGGCGTGGCATGGCATCACCGCCTTTGGACAGCACACACGGTTGAACTACATCGGGCGTGGAATGACATCACCGCCCTTGGACAGCACACACGGTAGGCAAACGTCAAGCGTGGCATCCCATCATAGCCCTTGGACGGCAAACACGGTCGAACGATATCAGGCGTGACATGCCATCACCGCCTTTTGAAAGCACACGGTCGAACGATGTCGGGCGTGGCTTGACATCACACCCCTTTGACTGCAAGCACGGTTGGACGACGTCAAGAGTAGCATGACATCACCACCCCTGGACAACACACACGGTCGGCAACGTCGGGCGTGGCATGAGATCACCGCCCTTGGACAGCACACAGTCGGCAACAGCGGGCGTGGCATGACATCACCGCCCTTGGAAAGCACACAAGGTCGGCAACGTCTTGCGTGGCATGATATCACCGCCCTTTAATAGTACACACGGTCGTACTACGTCGGGCGTGACATGACATCCCCGCCTATGTATAGCACACTCGGTCGAACGACGTCGGGTGTGGCAACCCATCATCGCCGTTTGGCAGCACACACGGTCGAACGACATTGAGCTTGGCATGACATCACCTCCCTAGGACTTCACTCATGGTCAAACGATGTCGGGCGTGGCATGCCATCACCGCCTTTGGACATCACTCACGGTCAGACGACGTCAGGCGTGGCATGACATCACCGCCCTTGTACAACACACACGGCCGAACGACGTCGGGCGTGGCATGAAATCACCGCCCTTTGACTGCACGCACGGTCGGACGACGTCAGGCGTGGCATGACATCACCGCCCTTTGACAGCACACACGGTCGGCAACGTCGGGCGTGGCATGACATCACCGCCCTTATACTGCACGCATAATCGGACGACGTCGAGCGTGGCATGACATCACCGCCCTTGGACAGCACACACGGTCAGCATCATCGAGCGTGGCATGACGTCAACGCCCTTGGACAACACCTACGGTCGGCAACGTTGTCGTGGCAGACATCACCTCCACTTTGGGCAGAACACACAGTCGAAGAGTCGGGCGTGGCATGAAATCACGCCTGTGCGACAAACACACATGGGGAACGATGTCGGGCGTTGCATGCATTCATAGCGTTTGGGCAACACACCACCGGTTCGAACAATGTGGGCGTGGCATGACATCACCGACTTGAAGAGCCCTCATGGCGAACGACGTCGGGTGTGACTTGACATCACGCCTTTGAACAGCACACACGGTCGGAGTAGTCGCGGCGTTTGCAGTGAATTACCGCCTTTGGAGAGCCAAAACACGGTCGAAACGACGTTCAAGTGTGGACATCCCATCATAGCCCCTTGGATGGCAAAACACAGTAGAAACACGTCAGGCGTGTGTGGCACCTGCCATCAGCCTTGCGAACGAACACGGTCGAACGACGTCGGGCGTGGCTTGACATCACACCCCTTGGACTGCACGCACGGTTGGATGACGTCAGGCGTTGCATGACATCATGGTCCTTGGACAAAACACACAATCGGCAACATCAGGCGTGGGATGACATCACCGCCCTTGGACAGCACACATAGTCGGCAACATCGGGCGTGGCATGACATAACTGCCCTTGGACTGCACGGACAGTCGGACGACGTCGGGTATGGCATGACATCACCGCCCTTGGACAACACACACTGTCAGCAACGTCCGCGTGGCTAGGCATGACATCACCGCACGTGCACTGCCCAAACATGGGAGACGAGTCGGGCGTGGCATGACAATCATCGCCCCTTAGACAGCACAACACAACAGTAACGCGGCGTGGCAGAAATAACTGCACTCTTGGACAACACACCGGTCAGAGACGTCGGCGTGGCATGCAATCACGCAACTTTGGACAGCACACACTCGGACGACGTGGGCGTGGCATGACATCACCGCCCTTGGACAGCACACATGGTGGAACGAAGTCGGGCGTGGCATGCCATCATCGCATGGAGCAACACACACGGTCGAACAATGTTGGTTGTGGCATGACATCACCGCCTTTGGACAACCCACACGGTACGAACGAGTCGGGTGGTGTGAATGCAATCAAGCCTTTTGAACAGCACCACACTGGTAGGACTACGTCAGGAATTGGCCATTGACAGCACGCCTTTGGTAAGCACACACGGTCGAACGACGTCAAGCGTGGCATCCCATCATTGCCCTTGAACGGAAAACACGGTCGAATGACGTCAGAAGTGACATGCCATCGCCGCCTTTGGAAAGCACACGGTCGAACGATGTCGGGCGTGGATTGACATCACACCCCTTTGACTGCAAGCACGGTTGGACGACGTCAGGAGTGGCATGACATCACCACCCTTTGACAGCACACGCGGTCGGCAACGTTGGGTGTGGTATGACATCACCGCCCTTGGACAGCACACACGGTCGACAACAGAGGGCGTGGCATGACATCACCGCCTTTGGAAAGCTCACAAGGTCGGCAACGTCTGGCGTGGCATGACATCACTGCCCTTGGATAGTACACACGGTCGTACTACGTCGGGCGTGGCATGACATCCCCGCCTTTGGATAGCACACACGGTCGAACGACGTCATGCGTGACATGCCATCACTGCCTTTGGACAACACACTCGGTTGAACTACGTCGGGCGTGGAATGACATCACCGCCCTTGGACAGCACACACGGTAGGCAAACGTCAAGCGTGGCATACCATCAAGCCCTGGACGAAAAAACGGTCGAAAGAATCAGGCGTGCCTGCCATCCTGCCTTGGAAAGCACCACGGTCGAACGATGTCGGGCGTGGCTTAACATCACACCCCTTTGACTGCAAGCACGGTTGGACGACGTCAAGAGTGGCACGACATCACCACCCCTGGACAACACACACGGTCGGCAACGTCTGGCGTGGCATGAGATCATGCCCTTGATAAGTTAACCACGGTTCGTTACGACGTGGGCGTGGCATGACATCCCCGCCTTTGGATAGCACACACGGTCGAACGACATCATGCGTTACATGCCATCACTGCCTTTGGACAACACACTCGGTCGAACGACGTCGGGTGTGGCAAGCCATCATCGCGGGGAGGAAACACGGTTCGAACAATGTAGAGCTTGGCAGATGAAACAATCCCTCCCTAGGAATGCAAGCACGGTCAGACAATGTCGGGCGTGGCATGACATCACCGCCCTTGGACAACACACACGGTCGGCAACATTGGTATTGACATGACATCACCGCCCTTGGACAGCACACACGGTCGGCAACGTCAGGCGTGGCATGACATCACCGCCGTTGTACTGCACGCATAATAGGACGACGTCGAGCGTGGCATGACATCACCGCCCTTGGACAGCACACACGGTCGGCATCGTTGAACGTGGCATGACATCACCGCCCTTGGACAACACACACGGTCAGCAACGTCGGTCGTGGCATGACATCACCGCACTTGGACAGCACACACAGTTGAACGACGTCGGGCGTGGCATGACATCACCGCCCTTGGACAACACACATGGTGGAACGATGTCGGGCGTGGCATGCCATCATCGCCTTTGGGAAACACACACGGTCGAATGATGTTGGGCGTGGCATGACATCACCGCCTTTGGACAGCCCTCATGGTCGAACAACGTCGGGTGTGACATGCCATCACCACCTTTGAACAGCAGACACGGTCGGAGTACGTCAGGCGTGGCATGACATTACGGCCTTTGGACGACAAACACGGTCGGACAACGTCAGGCGTGACATGCCATCACCGCCTTTGGATATCACACACGGTCGAACGACGTCGGGTGTGTCTTGACTAAACCGCCCTTGGACTGCACGCACGGTCGGACAACGTCGGGCGAGGTATGACATCACCGCACTTGGACAACTCACACGGTCGACAACGTTGAGCGTGGCATGACATCACCGCCCTTGGACAACACACATGGTCGGCAACGTGGGGCGTGACATTCCATCACCGCCCTTGGACAGCACACACAGTAAGACGACGTCGGCAAGGCAGACCTAACAGCCCTTGGACAGCACACAGGTGGAACGATGTCGGGACTTAGGCATGCCATCATCGCCTTTGGGCACAATACGGTCAAACACGTCGGCGGTGGCATGACATCACCGCTCTTTGGACAGCACACACCGGAAACGATCTCGGGTGTGGCATGACATCACCCGCCTGGGGACTGCACGCACGCATGCGAAACGACGGCGGGTGTTTTTTTTTTTTTTTTTTTTTTTTTTCTGCATCACAGGAACACCCTTGCGACAACACACACGGTCAGGCACGTCGGGCTTGGGATAACAATACCCCCCTCACGGACCAGCCACCACCGGTAGTAAGCAAACGGCGTGGCATGGCAAGTACCGACCGGAAAGAAAAGAACACACGGTCGGCAACGTCGGGCGTGGCATGACATCACCGCCCTTGGACAGTACACACGGTCGGAATACGTCCGACGTGGCATGACATCACCGCCTTTGGATAGCACACTCGGTCGAACGACGTAATATGTGACATGCCATAACCGCCTTTGGACAGCACACTCGATCGAACGACGTCGGGTGTGGCATGCCATCATCATCGTTGGAAGCACACACGGTCGAACGACGTCGGGCGTGGCATGACATCACCGCCCTTAGAGAGTAGACACGGTCGAACGATGTTGGTCGTGGCTTGACATCGCACCCCTTGGACTACACGCATGGTTGGACGAGGTCAGGAGTGGCATGACATCACCACCCTGGAGAACAGCGGTGCAAAGTTGGTGGGTTATGACATCACCGCCCTGAGACAGTACACCGGTCGGGACTTACGTCGGCCGTGGCATGACATCAATGACCCTTGGACAGCCAACCGATCGGCAAAATACGACGTGGCATGACATCACCACCCTGGGAAGCACCACACGGTCGGCAAAGTCTGGCGGGTGGTATGACATCACCGCCCTTGGAAAGTACACACGGTGGAATCGTCGGCGTGGCATGACATCACCCCTTTGCGACAAGCACCACACGGTGATACGACGAAAGACGTGACTGAATCACGACTGTGGACAACACACTCGGTCGAAAACGTCAGGTGTGGCATGCCATCATCACCGTTGGGCAGCACACACGTTCGAACACATCGAGCGTGGCATGACATCATCGTCCTTGGACAGCCCCACAGTGTTTCGAACGATGTCGGGCGATGGGCAGGAACATCACCGCCCTTGCGAAAGCAAGAAAGCCACACGCGGTCGGACAATGTTGGGTGGGCATGACATCACCGCCCCTGAGACAGTTACACACGGTCGAGATACGTAGGGCGTTTGGCATACACACCGCTTGGGAAGCACACACGGTCCGGACTACGTCGGGCGTGGCATGACATCACCTCCCTTGGACAACACACACGGTCGGCAAACATCAAGCGTGGCATCCCTTGGACCGCCATTGGACAGCACACACGATCAGCATCTTCGAGCGTGGCATGACATCACCACCCTTGGACAACACACACGGTCGGCAACGTCGGTCGTGGCATGACATCACCGCACTTGGACAGCACACACAGTCGAACGACGTCGGGCGTGGCATGACATCACCGCCCTTGGACAACACACATGGTGGAACGATATCGGGCGTGGCATGCCATCATCGCCTTTGGGCAACACACACGGTCGAACGATGTTGGGCGTGGCATGACATCACCGCCTTTGGATAGCCCAAATGGTCGAACGACATCGGGTGTGACATGCCATCACCGCCTTTGAACAACACAACACAGCGGGAGACGTCGGGTGGAATGACATAACGCCTTGGACGGCACACACGGTTAGAACGACGTTTTTTCAAGTGTGGCATCCCTGTATAGCCCTTGGACGGCAAACACGGTTTTTTTTTAGCTAGTTTAGAACGACGTAGGCGGAAATGCCATCACCGCTGTGGAAAAGAACACGGTCGACGACGTCGCGGCGTGGCTTTGGCTTGACATCAACCCCTTGCGACTGCACGCACGGTGGACGACGTCAGGGTTGGCATGATATCACTGGTCCTTGAGACAACACACACAATCGGCAAACATCAGGAGTGGGATGACATTGGGATGAACATCACAGCCCTGCGACCGCACACATAGTCGGCAACATCGGGCGTGGCATGACATCACCGCCCTTGGACTGTACGCACAGTCGGACGACGTCGGGCGTGGCATGACATCACCGCCCTTGGATAACACACACGGTCGGCAACGTCAGTAGTGGCATGACATCACCGCCCTTGGGCAGCACACACTGTCAGCAACGTCAGGCATGGCATGACATCACCGCCCTTGCACTGCACGCACAATCGAATGACATCGGGCGTGGCATAACATCATCGCCCTTAGACAGCACACACAGTCCGTAACGTCGGGCGTGGCATGACATCACTGCTCTTGGACAACACACGGTCGGACACGTCGGGCGTGGCATGCCATCACCGCACTTGGACAGAACACACAGTCGGACGACGTCACGCGTGGCATGACATCACCGCCCTTGGATAGCACACATGCTGGAACGAAGTCAGGCGTGGCAAGCCATCATCGCCTTTGAGCAACACACACGGTCGAACGATGTTGGGTGTGGCATGACATCACCGCCTTTGGACAGCCCACACGGTCGAACGACGTCGGGTGTGACATGCCATCACCGCCTTTGAACAGCACACACGGTCGGACTACGTCAGGCGTGGCATGACATCACCGCCTTTGGACAGCACACACGGTCGAACGACGTCAAGCGTGGCATCCCATCATAGCCCTTGGACGGCAAACACGGTCGAACGACGTCAGGCGTGACATGCCATCACCGCCTTTGGAAAGCACACGGTCGAACGATGTCGGGCGTGGCTTGACATCACACCCCTTTGACTGCAAGCACGGTTGGACGACGTCAGGAGTGGCATGACATCACCACCCCTGGACAACACACACGGTCGGCAACGTCGGGCGTGGCATTACATCACCGCCCTTGGACAGCACACACGGTCGACAACAGAGGGCGTGGCATGACATCACCGCCCTTGGAAAGCTCACAAGGTCGACAACGTCTGGCGTGGCATGACATCACCGCCCTTGGATAGTACAAACGGTCGTACTACGTCGGGCGTGGCATGACATCCCCGCCTTTGGACAGCACACACGGTTGAACGACGTCATGCGTGACATGCCATCACCGCCTTTGGACAACACACTCGGTCGAACGACGTCCGGTGTGGCAAGCCATCATTGCCGTTTGGCAGCACACACGGTCAAACAATGTCGAGCTTGGCATGACATCACCTCCCTAGGAATGCACGCACGATCGGACAATGTCGGGTGTGGCATGACATCAAAGCCCTTGGACAGCACACACGGTCGGCAACGTCAGTAGTGCCATGACATCATCGCCCTTGGACAGAACACGCACGGTCAAACGACGTCGGGCGTGATATGCCATCACCGCCTTTGGACGGCACACTAGGTCGAACGACGTCGGGCATGGCGTACATTCTGCTCTTGACAGCATGAACGGTCGACAATATCGGGGCGGGGCATGAACATAAACACCCATGGCATCACTCACGTCGATGACGTCGGGAGCGGTTTGAGATCACCGCCCTTGGACTTCATGAACGATCGCTGAACGGTCGTGCGTGGCATGACATCTCGCCGTTGCGACCTCACACACGTTCGGCAACATCGGACGTGGCCCAGACATCACGGCCTTGGACAGCGACACACGGTCGGGAACGTTCGGGGTGGCATGACATTACCGACCATTGACGATAAGCACAAAACGAAGCGAACGACGTCGGGCGTGGCATGTTTTACCAAATTCGCCTTTGGGGGCAGCAATCACGGTCAACGACGTCGGGCGTGGCATGCACACGCCTTGGACATCACACGCACGGTACAGACTACGTCGGAGTGGCATGACATCACTTCCCTTGGACAGCACACACGGTCGAACGACGTCGAGCGTGGCATGCCATCATCGCCTTTGGGCTGCAAAAATGTTTAAACGACGTCATGTGTGGAATGCCATCAC
This sequence comes from Solanum habrochaites, assembly GCA_027704765.1. Classification (NCBI taxonomy): domain Eukaryota; kingdom Viridiplantae; phylum Streptophyta; class Magnoliopsida; order Solanales; family Solanaceae; genus Solanum; species Solanum habrochaites. The sequence goes on along the minus strand of JAKWJA010000434.1, from coordinate 23,230 downwards.
TGCCCTTGGACAGCAGACATGGTCGGACGACCTCAGGCGTGGCATGACATCACAGCCCTTGGACAGCACACACGGTCGAACGATGTCGGGTGTGGCATGCCATCATCGCTTTTGGGCACCACACACGGCTGAACAACATCGGGCGTCTCATGACATCACTGCTCTTGGACATCAGACACGGTCGAACGACGTCAGGCGTTTAATGACATCATCGCCTTTGGGCAGCACACACGGTCAAATGACGTTGGGTGTGGCATGACATCACCGCCTTTAGACAGCTCACACATACGATCGAATGACATCTAGCGTTGCATGACATCACCTCCCTTGGACTGCATGCACGGTCGGACGACGTGGGGCGTGGCATGACATCACCGCCCTTATAAAACACACACGGTCAAATGACGTCGGGCGTGGCATTACATCACTGCCCTTAGATTGCATGCACGTTCGGACGAGTTCGGGCGTGGCATGACATCACAGCCCTTGGACAGCACACACGGTCAGCAACGTCGGGCATGGCATGACATCACCGCCCTAGGACAGCACACACGGTCAGCAACGTCGGGCGTGGCACGCCATCACCGCCCTTGGACAGCACACATAGTCGGACGACATCGGGTGTGGCATAACATCACCGCCCATGGATAGTGCACACGGCCGGACAACGTCAAGCGTGGCATAACACCACCGTCTTTGGACAGCACACACAGTTTAATGACGTTGGGCATGGCATGCCATCATCGCCTTTGGGCAGCACACACGGTCGAACGACGTCGGGCGTGGCATGCCATCATGGCCCTTGGACGACAAACAGGGTTGAACGACGTCTGGCGTGGCATTACATCACCGCCCTTGGAGAGACCACTGTCAAACACGGCGGTCGTGACATGCATCCCCGCATTTGACCGGCACACCGTCGAAACAAACAGTCGGGCGTGGCTGACATCACCACCGTTGGCCATACTCACGGTCGACCGACGTTCGGGCTCTGTACGGATCACAGCCTTGTACTGCACGCCTGGTCCGGGAACGTCCAGACCCCCCCCGGTCGTCGTGGCCTGACATCTCCGCTGTTGGACAGCACCCACGTTCGGCAACGTCGGCGTGGCATGAAACTGACCGCCTTGGACAGCACCACGGTCGGGAACGTCTGGCGTTGCATGCTCACCAGCCCTTGGGACAGGCAACACACGGTTGACGACGCGGCCGTGGCATGACATACCTCCCTTTGACAGCACAAATGATCGAACGACGTCGGGCGTGGCATGCCATCATCGCCTTTGGGGGGGGGGGCAGCCTCACTCAACGACGTCAGGCGTGGCATCTATCCCGCCCTGACATCACACACGGTCAGACTACGTCGAGCGTGGCCTGACCATCACTGCCTTGGACTCACACAAGGTTGAACGACTTCGATCGTGGCATGCTATCATTCGCCTTTTGGGCTCAAAAATGTTCAAACACGTCTGGCGTGGAATGGCCATCACCGCCCATGGACAGCAATACCACGTCGGACTGACCTCAGGCGTGGCATGACATCACCGCCCTTGGACAACACACACAGTCGAACGATGTCGGGCGTGGCATGCCATCATCGCTTTTGGGCAGCACACACGGTCGATCAACGTCGGGCATCTCATGACATCACTTCTCTTGGACAGCAGACACGGTCGGACGACGTCGGGCATGTCATGACATCATCACCTTTGGGCAGCACACATGGTCAAATGACGTTGGGCGTGGCATGACATCACCACCTTTGGACAGCTCACACGGTCGAACGACGTCGGGCATGACATATCATCACCGCCTTTGGACAGCAACGTCGGGTATGGTATGTCATCATCGCCGTTACGCAGCACACACGATCGAATGACATCTAGAGTTTCATGACATCACCTTCCTTGGACTGCATGCACGGTTGGACGACGTCGGGCATGGCATTACATCACTGCCCTTGGACAGCACACAAGGTTGAACGACGTTGAGCGTGGCATGTTATCATCGCCTTTGGGCTGCAAAAATGTTCAAACGACGTCGGGCGTGGAATGCCATCACCGCCCATGGACAGCAGACACTGTCGGACGACCTCAGGCGTGGCATGACATCACCGCCCTTGGAAAACACACACGGTCGAATGACGTCTGTCATGGCATTACATCACTGCCCTTGGATTGCACACACGGTCGGACGACGTCGGGCGAGGCATGACATCACCGCCCTTGGACAGCACACTCGGTAGGCAACGTCGGGCGTGGCACGCCATCACCGCCCTTGGACAGCACACATGGTCGGACGACGTCGGGCGTGGCATAACATCACCGCCCATGGATAGTGCACACGGCCAGACTACGTCGGGCGTGGCATAACATCACCGTCTTTGGACAACACACACGGTTTAATAACGTTGGGCGTGGCATGCCATCATCGCCTTTAGGCAGCACACACAGTCGAACGACGTCGGGCGTGGCATGCCATCACAGCCCTTGGACAGCAAACACGGTCGAACGACGTCAGGCTTGACATGCTATCACCGCCTTTGGAAAGAACACACGGTCGAACGACGTCAGGCGTGGCTTGACATCACACCCCATGGATTGCACGCACGGTTGGACGACGTCAGGCGTGGCATGACATAACGGCCCTTGGACAACACACGGTCGGCAACGTCGGGCGTGGGATAACATCACCCCCCTTGGACAGCACACACGGTCAGCAACATCGGGCGTGGCATGGCATCACCGCCCTTGGAAAGCACACACGTTCCGCAATGTCGGGTGTGGCATGACATCACCGTCCTTGGACAGTACACACGGTCGGACTACGTCCGGCGTGGCATGACATCACCGCCTTTGGATAGCACACTCGGTAGAATGACGTAATACGTGACATTCCATAACCGCCTTTGGACAGCACACTCGATCGAACAACGTCGGGTGTGGCATGCCATCATCGTCGTTGGAAGCACACACGGTTGAACGACGTCGGGCGTGGCATGGCATCACCGCCCTTAGACAGCAGACACGGTCGAACGACGTTGGGCGTGGCTTGACATCACACCCCTTAGACTTCACGCACGGTTGGACGAGGTCAGGAGTGGCATGACATCACCACCCTTGGACAGCACACGCGGTCGGCAACGTTGGGTGTGGTATGACATCACCGCCCTTGGACAGTACACACGGTCGGACTACATCGGCCGTGGCTTGACATCACTGCCCCTTGGACAGCACACACGGTCGGCACCTCGGCCGTGGAATGACATCACCACCCTTGGGAAGCACACACGGTCGGCAACGTCTGGCGTGGTATGACATCACCACCCTTGGACAGTATACACGGTCAGACTACGTCGGGCGTGGCATGACATCACCGCCTTTGGACAGCACACATGATTGAACGAAGTAAGACATGACATGCCATCACCGACTTGGACAACACACTCGGTCGAACGACGTCGGGTGTGGCATGCCATCATCGCCGTTGGGCAGCACACACGATCAAACGACGTCAAGCGTGGCATGACATCAACGCCCTTCGACAGCACACAGGGTCGAACGACGTCGGGCGTGGCATGACATCACCGCCCTTGGACAGCACACACGGTCGACAACGTCGGGCGTGGCATGACATCACCGCCCTAGGACAGCACACACGGTCGGCAACGTCAGGCGTGGCATGCCATCACCAACCTTGGACAACACACACGGTCGGACGACGTCGGGCGTGGCATGCCATCATCGCCTTAGGGCAGCACGCACGGTCAGACGACGTCGGGCGTCGCATGACATCACCGCCCTTAGATAGCACACACGGTCGAACGACGTCGGGTGTGGCATGACATCACCGCCCTTGGACTGCACGCACGTTCGAATGATGTCGGGTGTGGCATGACATCACCTCCCTTGGACAGCACCCACAGTCGGATACGTCTGGCGTGGCATGACATCACCACCCTTGGACAACACACAACGTCGACAACGTCAGGAATGGCATGCCATCACCGCCCTTGGACAGCACACACGGTTGGACGACGTCAGGCATGGCATGACATCACTGCCTTTGGAAAGCACACACGGTCGAACGACGTCGACGTGGCATGCCATCATCGCCTTTGGGAAGTACTCACGGTCGAACGACGTTGTGCGTAGAATGACATCACCGCCCTTGGACAGCACCCTCGGTCATCAATGTAGGGCTTGGCATGACATCACCGCCCTTGGACAACACACACGGTTTGCAATGTCGGGCGTGGCATGACATCACCGCCCTTGGACTACACGCACGGTCGGACTACGTCGGGCGTGGCATGAAATCACCGCCCTTGGATAGCACACACGATCGGCAACGTCGGGCGTGGCATGACATCACCGCCCTTGGATTGCAAGCACGGTCGGATGAAGTCGAGCGTGGCATGACATCAATGCCCTTGGACAGCACACATGGTCGGCAACGTCGGGTGTGGCATGACAACAACGCCCTTGGACAGCACACATAGTCGGCAACGTAATGCGTGACATGACATCACCGCCCTTGGACAGTACACACTGTCGGACAACGTTGGGAGTGGCATGTCATCATCCCCTTTGGGCAGCATACACGATCGAACGACGTCGGGCATGGCATGCCATCATAGCCCTTGGACGGCAAACACGGTCGAACGACGTCAAGCGTGACATGCAATCACCGCCTTTGGACAGCACACGCGGTCGAACAACATCGGGCGTGGCCTGACATCACTGCCCTTGGACTGAACGCACGGTAGGACGACGTCGGGCATGGAATGACATCACCTCCCATGGACAGCACACACGATCGGCAACATCGGGCGTGGCATGACATCACCGCTTAGAACAGCACACACAGTCGGCAACGTCAGGCGTGGCATGCAATGACCACCCTTGGATAGCACACATGGTCGGACGACGTCGGGCGTGGCATGCCATCATCTCTTTAGGGCAGCACATACGGTCAGACGACGTCGGGCGTGGCATGACATCACCACCCTTGGATAGCACACACGGTCGAACGACGTCAGACGTGGCATGACATCACCTCCCTTGGACTGCACGCACGGTCGGATGACGTCGGGTGTGGCATGACATCACCGCCCTTGGACAGCACCCACAATCGGCAACGTCTGGCGTGGCATGACATCACCGCCCTTGGACAGCACACAACGTCGGCAACGTCAGGCGTGGCATGCCATCACCGCTCTTGGAGAGCACATACGGTCGGACGACGTCGGGCGTGGCATGATATCACCGCCCTTGGACAGCACACACGGTCGGACTACGTCGGGCGTGGCATGATATCACCGCCCTTGGACAGCACACACGGTCGGACGACGTCAGGCGTGGCATGACATCACCACCGTTGGGCAGCACACACGATCGGACTATGTCGGGTGTGGCATTCCATCATCTCCTATGGGCATCACACACGATCGAACTACGTCAAGCGTGGCATTCCATCATCGTCTTTGGGCAGCACACACGGTCAAACGACGTTCGGCGTGGAAAGACATTACCGCTTTTGGACAGCTCACACGGTCGAACGACGTCGGGCATGACATACCATCTCTATCTTTGGACAACACACTCGGTCGAACGACATCGGGTGTGGCATGCCATCATCCCTGTTGGGCAGCACACACGGTCAGCAACGTCAGGTGTGGCCATACATCACCGCCCTTGGGCAACACACACGGTGGAACGACGTCGGGCGTGACATGCCATCACCGCCTTTGGTTGGCACAGACGGTCGAACGACGACGGGCGTGGCTTTACATCACCGCCCTTGGACTGCACGCACGGTCGAACGACATCGGGCGTGGCATGACATCACCACCCTTGGACAGCACACACGGTCGGACGACGTCGGGCATGGCATGACATCATCGCCCTTGGACAACACACACAGTCGGACGACGTCGGGCGTGGCATGACATCACCTCCCTTGGACAGCACACACGATCGAACGACGTCGGGCGTGGCATGCCATCATCGCCTTTGGGAAGCACACACGGTCGTATGATGTTGGGCGTGGCATGACATCACCGCCTTTGGACAACACACACGGTCGAACGACGACAGGCGTGGCTTGACATCACCGCCCTTGGACTGCACGCACGGTCGGACGACATCAGGCGTGGAATGACATCACCGCCCTTGGACAGCACACACGGTCGCCAACGTCAGGCGTGGCATGTCATCACCACCCTTGGACAGCACACACGGTCGGACGACGTCGGGAATGGCATGACATCATCGCCTTTGGGCAGCACACACGGTCAAACGACGTTCGGCGTGGCAAGACATCACCGCCTTAAGACAGCTCATCACCATGATCGCTCGTTCTAACGACTTCTACATGACATACCAGTCTCTGCCTTGGACACACCTCGGTCGTAATACGTCGGGTGTGGCATGCCCATCATCCCGTAGGCAGCACACACTGTCGGCAACGTCAGGCCTGGCCACTACTCACCCCGGCCCTTGGTCAACAAGACCAGTCGAACGACATCGGGCGTGACATGCCATCACCGGCCTTTGGATGGCACACCGGTCGAACGACCCGGGCGTGGCTTTACATCACATTATGCCCCTTGGACTGCACGCACGGTCGGACGATCTCGGCCGTGGCATGAATCACCCGCCCTTGGCAACCCCACGTCGGCAACGTCAGGCGTGGCATGCCATCACCACCCTTGGACAGCACACACGGTCAAACGACGTCGGGCGTGGCATGACATCACCGCCTTTGGACAACACACACGGTCGAATGACGTCGGTAGTGGCATGACATCACTCCCCTTGGACAGCACACACGGTCTGCAATGTCAGGCGTGGCATGACATCACCGCCCTTGGACTTTACGCGCGGTCAGACGACGTCGGGTGTGGCATGACATCACCACCCTTGGAAAGCACAGACGGTCGGTAACGTCGGGTGTAACGTGACATCACCCTCCCTTGGACAAGCCCACAGCAAGACGGTCCTGCATAACGTCGGGCGTGGCATGACATCACTCTGTCCCTTTGACAGCACACACTCACGGTCGGTCAGCTGCTGGCGTGGCATGACAGCACCCCCCCGCCCTTTTTACCCGCACACTATCACAACTGTCGTCAACGTCGCTTGCATGACATCACTGCCCTGGGACAACACGCCGTTGAGACACATCATGCGGGCATGACATCAACCGCCCTTGACGCACACATGTCTTAACTTGCGGGCGTAACATGACCTTACCGCCGCTTGGACACCACACGGGTCCCTGGCAACGACGGGCTTTCTATGACATCACTGGCCTTTGGGACGAACAAGCACTGCAACAACGTCCAGGCGTTGGCATGACATCACCCCGCCTTGACATCATACACTTCGGTAACGGTCGTGCGTTGGGCATGACCATCAACCATCACCGCCCTTTGGACAGCACAACGTCTGCAACTTCGGGCGTGGCCTGACTCACTGCCGTTTGACAATCACACACAGTCGGACTACGTCGGGCGTAGCATAACATCACCGCCCTTGGACAGCACACATGGTCAGCAAAGTGGGGCGTGGCATGCCATCACCGCCCTTGGACAGCACAGAATGTCGGCAACGTCAGGCGTGGCATGACATCACCACCCATTGACATCACACACGGTCGGCAACATCGGGCGTGGCATGACATCACCACCCTCGGACAGCACACAAAGTCGGCAACGTCAAGCGTGATATGCCATCACCGCCTTTGGACAGCACACACGGTCAGACGATGTCGGGCGTGGCAGTGATCATCGAACCCCCTGGACCAACACACACGGTCCGGCGACGACGGCAGGCTGCCATTCTATCACCTGTTCTATCACCGCATTAGGAATGCACACAAGAACGATAGATGTCGGGCATGGCTTGGCATCTATGCCCTTGGACTGCACACACGATTGGACGACGTCGGGCGTGGCATGACATCACCACCCTTGGACAACACACATGGTTGGAAACATCGGTCGTGGCATGACATCACCGCCCTTGGACAGCACACACGGTCGGCAACGTCGGGCATGGCATGACATCACCGCCCTTGGAGAAAACACATTGTCGGCAACTTCGGGAGTGGCATGCAATCACAACCCTTGGACAACACACACGGTCGGACGACGTCGGGCGTGGCATGACATCACCGCCCTTGGACAGCAGACACGGTCGGACGACATCGGGCGTGGCATGACATCACGGTTATTGGACTGCACGCACGGTCGTACGATGTCAGGTGTGGCATGACATCACCGCCCTTGGAGTGCACGCACGGACAAATGACGTTGGGTGTGGCATAAAATCACCGCCCTTGGACTACACGCACGGTCGGACGACGTCGGGCGTGGCATGAAATCACCGCCCTTGGACAGCACACACGGTCGGCAATGTCGGGCGTGGCATGACATCACATTCCTTGGACTGCACGCACAGTCGGATGAAGTCGGGCGTGGCATGACATCATTTCCCTTGGACAGCACACATGGTCGGCAACGTCGGGCTTGGCATGACATCACCGCCCTTGTACAACACACACGGCCGGCAACGTCAGGCATGGCATGACATCACATTCCTTGGACTGCACGCACAGTTGGACAAAGTCGGGCGTGGCATGACATCTCCGTCCTTGGACAACACACATGGTCGGCAACGTCAGGCGTGGCATGACATCACCGTCGTTGGACAATACACACTATCGGACGACGTCGGGAGTGGCATGACATCACCGCCCTTGGGCAGCACACACGGTTGGAGTACTTCGGGCAGGGCATAACATCACCGCCTTTGACAAGAACACCGGTCAAAAACAATGTTTGGGGGGGGGGGGGGGGGCTGGCTGCAATCACCGCATTGGCAGCCACGCGTTCCGCACAACGTCAATTCCTGTGATTGACATCACCGCCCTTGGACTGCACGCCGGTCGGCAACGTCGGTTTGTGGCATGACTCACCAAAGCACCACCCCTTGTACAACACACAACACTGTCAGACAACGTCGGGCATGGCATGAAATCACCGCCCTTGGACAGCACACACAGTAGAAGGACGTCGGGCGTGGCATTCTATCATCACCTTTGGGCAGCACACAGGGTCCAACGACGTCAGGCGTGGCATGACATCACCGCCTTTGGACAGCACACACGGCCGAACGACGTTGGGCGTGACATGCCATCACCGCTTTTGGACGACACAAATGATCGAACTACGACGGGCGTGGCTTGACATCACCGCCCTTGGACTGCACGCACGGTCAGACGACATCGGGCGTGGCATTACATCACCTCCCTTGGACAGTACACACGGTCGACAACGTCGGGCGTGGCATGACATCACGGCCCTTGGACAGCACACACGGTCGGCAACGTCAGGCGTGGCATGCCATCACCAACTTTGAAAGCACACACGGCGGACGACGTCGGCATTGCAATACATCACCAGCCCTTGGCAGCACCGCATAAGCAGTCGACGACGTCGGGCGTGGCATCACATCACCTCCCTTGTACAACACAGACAACAATCCGCGATCGACACATCGGCCGTGGATGCATCATCATCTTTGGCAGCACCCCCGGTCGAATATGTTTGGCGTGGCATTACTGTCACCCCGATCTTGGATCGCACACACAAACGGTCGAACGACACGGGCGTGCCATGCCATCACACGACTTGGACTGCAGGCCACGTCGAACGACGACGGGTGTGGCTTGACATCACCGCCCTTGGACAACACACAAGGTCGAATGACGTCGGGCGTGGAATTACATTACCGCCCTTGGACAGCACACACGGTCGAACGACGTCGGGCGTGACATGCCATCACCGACTTTGGACGGCACACACGGTCGAACGACGACGGGTGTGGCTTGACATCACCGCCCTTGGACAACACACAAGGTCGAATGACGTCGGGCGTGGCATTACATCACCGCCCTTGGACAGCACACACGGTCGAACGACGTCGGGCGTGACATGCCATCACCGCCTTTGGACAACACACATGGTCGAATGACGTTGGGCGTGGAATGAAATCACTGTCTTTGGACAACACACACTATCGAATGACGTCGGGCGTGGCATTACATCACCGCCCTTGGACAACACACATGGTTGAACGACGTCGTGCGTGACATGCCATCACCGCCTTTGGACGGCACACACGATCGAACAACGACGAGCATGGATTGACATCACCGCCCTTGGACTGCGCGCACGGTCGGAAGACATCGGGCGTGTCATGACATCACCTCCCTTGGACAGCACACACGGTCGAAAACGTCGGGCGTGGCATGACATCAATGCCCTTGGACAGCACACCGTACTTTTGGCAATGTTTATGCCGGGCCATGCCATCCCACCCTTTGCCAAGCGACACACTGTCGGCAACGTCAGCGCATGGCATGACATCACCGCCCTTGGACAACACACACAGTCGGATGACGTCGGGCCTGGCATGACATCACCTCCCTTGGACAGCACACACGGTCGAACGACGTCGGGCGTGGCATGCCATCATCGCCTTTGGGCAGCACACACAGTCGAATGATGTTTTGCGTGGCATGACATCACCGCCTTTGGACAACACACACGGTCGAACGACGTCGGGCGTGACATGTCATCACCGCCTTTGGACAACACACACGGTCGAACGACGTCGGCGTGGCATGCCATCATCGCCTTTGGGAAGTACTCACGGTCGAACGACGTCGGGCGTGGCATGACATCACCGCCCTTGGACGTGCACCATTGTCCCGGATGAATGTTTGTGCGTGGCATGTACATAACCAACCGCCCTTGGAAAGCACACAAGTGTCGGTTTTGCAAATGTCGGGCGTGGCCATACATTCACCTCCGTGGACTACACGCACGGTCCGGAGCGACGTCGGGCGGGGCTGGAAATCACTTGGCCCTATGGATGCACACACGATCGTCAAAAGTCGGGCGGTGCATGACATCACCTGCATCACCCGCCCTTGAACAGCACACATGGTCGTCAAAGAACGTCATGCGTGGCACATGACATCACACCGCGCCCTTTTGAATCACTACTAGTCCTGCTACCCACTTTTCAGCGTGACATTACCATCACCGCCCTTTGGACAGTACACACACTGTCGACAACGTCCGGGAATGGCATGTCATCAATCCCCTTTGGGCAGCATACACTATCGAACGACTTCGGCATGGCAGTGCCCATAGCCCTAGGATGGCAAACAACGGTCCGAACGCTTCAACGTGACATGCAACACCTCCTTTGGCAAGCAAAACACGCTTTCCCAATAACGTCGGTCGGGCCTGCATTACTTACTACTACTGCCCCTTGGACTACAAGCAACGTAGGAACTACGTCGGGCATGGCATGACTTCACCTCCCTTGGACAGCACACACGGTCGGCAACGTCGAGCGTGGCATGACATCACCGCCCTAGAACAGCACACACAGTCGGCAACGTCAGCCGTGGCATGCCATCACCACCCTTGGACAGCACACACGGTCGGACTACGTCGGGCATGGCATGCCATCCTCGCTTTAAAGCAGCACGCACGGTCAGACGACGTCGGGCGTGGCATGACATCACCACCGTTGGATAGCACAAACGGCCGAACGACGTCAGACGTGGCATGACATCACCGCTCTTGGACCTGCTACGGGCCGGTCGGTGACGTCGGTGTGCTATGACATCAAACCGGCCTCATTGGGACAACCCCACAATAGGCAACGTCCTGGTCCGTGCATGTACATCACCACCCTTGGACGTCACAAAACAACTTCCGCAACGTCACGTGGCATGCCATTACCGTCTCTTGGAAGGCACATCTTTCGAACGACGTTGGGCGTGGCATAATACACCGCCCTTGGACAAAGCACCACTACGGTCCGAACTACTTCGGTCTGGCTGATCTCACCGCCCTTGGACAGCACACACGGTCGGATGAGCCAGGCGTGGCATGACATCACACCCTGGCAAGCACACACATCGGACATGTCGGGTGTGGCATTACATCACCCACCGTCCGTTGGACAGCCACCGATCGAACTACTTCAGCGTGGCATTCCATCACCCGCTCTTTTGACAGCTAAGCACGGTCGACACGACTCAGCATGGCCATATACCATCTTCTGCCTTTGGGCAACAGACACACCTCGTCGAACGACCGTCGGGTGTGGCATGTCATCATCCCCGTTGGGCAGCACACACGTCTGCAACGTCAGGCGTGCCATACTCACCAAGCCCTTGGGCAACAGACACTGTCGAACGACGTCGGGCATGACATGCTATCACCGCCTTTGGACGTGCACACACTCGAACGAACTACCGGTCGTGGGCGTGACATCAACCACGCAAAAAAAAACGCCCTTGGACTCAATAAAAAACACGCACGTCTAAGGAACGACAAATCAGAAAAATTCTTGGCATTACCTTCACCAAAAAAAAAGCCTTTGACAACACACACGGTCGGCTAACGTCAGGTGTGTCCTGCCATCACCACCCTTGTACAGCACACAGAATGGATAAACATAAAAAAAAAAAAAAAAAAGAAAACGACGTCGGGCATGGCATGACATCACCGCCTTTGGACAACACACACGGTCGAATGACGTTGGGCGTGGCATGACATCACTGCCTTTCGACAACACGCACTGTCAAATGACGTCGGGTGTGGCATTACATCACCGCCCTTGGACAGCACACACGGTTGAACGATGTCGGGCGTGACATGCCATAACCGCCTTTGGACAGCACACACGATCGAACGACGATGGAAGTGGCTTGACATCACCTCCCTTGGACAGCACACATGGTCGAAAACGTCAGGTGTGGCATGACATCACCGCCCTTGGACAGCACACACGGTCGGCAATGTTAGTCGTGGCATGCCATCACCACCCTTGGACAGCACACACGGTCGGACAACGTCAGGCATGGCATGACATCACCACCCTTGAACAACACACACAATCGGACGACGTCGGGCGTGGCATGACATCACCTCCCTTGGACAGCACACGCGGTCGAACGACGTCGAGCGTGGCAGGCCATCATCGCCTTTGGGCAGCACACACGGTCGAATGATGTTTGGGCGTCGCATGACATCACCGACCTTGTACAAACAAAACGGTCGAACGACGTCGTGCGTGAACATCCATCACCGCTTTGGACCAGCACACACTACTGAACGTGTCGGCGTGGCAATTTCCATCATCGCCTTTGGGCAGTACTCACGGTCGAATGCGTCGGCATGGCATGCCATCACCGTTCCCTCACCTCCCTTGGACATTACCCCCGTCGACAACGTCGGGCGTGGCATGACCATCACTCCCTTTCGCAACATACGGTTTGCAATGTCGGGGCGTTGGCATGACATCCACCCCACCTCGTTGGACATACACACACTAACAGCGGTCTAACGACGTCGGGCTTGGTATGAAATCCACCAAATCACCGCCCTTGGATAGCACACTACGATCGGCCACGACGGGCGTGGCATTACAGATCAACCGCCCTTGGACATCCACATTGTCGCACCGTCGGGCACGCATGTACATCACCGCGCCCTTGGGACAACACACATAGTCAGCAACGTCAGGCTTGACCTGACATCACCTCAACCGGCCCTTTGGACAGTACACACTATCGGACAACGTCGGGAGTGGCATGTCATCATCCCCTTTGGGAAGCATACACGATTGAACGACGTCGGCCATGGCATGCCATCATAGCCCTTGGACAGAACACGCAGTCCAACAACATCGGGCCTGGCCTGACATCACTACCGTTGGACTGCACGCATGGTAGGACGACGTCGGGCATGGCATGACATCACCTCCCTTGGACAGCACACACGGTCGGCAACGTCGGGTGTGGCATGACATCACCGCCCTAGAACAGCACACACAGTCGGCAATGTCAGGCGTGGCATGCCATCACCACCCTTGGACAGCACACACAGTCGGACGATGTCGGGCGTGGCTTGCCATCCTCGCTTTAAAGCAGCACGCACGATCAGACAACGTCGGGCGTGGCATGACATCACCGCCCTTGGATAGCACACACTGTCGAACGACATCAGACGTGGCATGACATCACCGACCTTGGACAGCACGCACAGTCGGAAGACGTCGGGTGTGGCATGACATCACCGCCCTTGGACAGCACCCACAATAGGCAACGTCTGGCGTGGCATGACATCACTGCCCTTGGACAGCACACAACGTCAGCAACGTCAGGCGTGGCATGCCATCACCGCTCTTGGAGAGCACATACGGTCGGACGATGTCGGGCGTGGCATGATATCACCGCCCTTGGACAGCTCACACGGTCGGACTACGTCGGGCGTGGCATGACATCACCGCCCTTGGACAGCACACACGGTCGGACGACGTCAGACGTGGCATGACATCACCACCCTTGGGCAGCACACACGATCGTACTATGTCGAGTGTGGAATGACATCACCACCCTTGGACAGCACACACGGTCGGACGACGTCGGGCGTGGCATGCCATCCTCGCTTTAAAGCAGCACGCACGATCAGACGACGTCGGGCGTGGCATGACATCACCGCCCTTGGATAGCACACACGGTCGAACGACATCAGACGTGGCATGACATCACCGCCCTTGGACTGCACGCACGGTCGGATGAAGTCGGGTGTGGCATGACATCACTGCCCTTGGACAGCACCCACAATAGGCAACGTCTGGCGTGGCATGACATCACCGCCCTTGGACAGCACACAACGTCAGCAGTGTCAGGCGTGGCATGCCATCACCGCTCTTGGAGAGCACATACGGTCGGACGACGTCGGGCGTGGCATGATATCACCGCCTTGGACAGCACACACAGGTCGGACTACGTCGGGGTGGCATGACATCACCGCCTTGGATAGCACACAACGGTCGAAGACATCAGACGTGGCATGACATCAACGCCTGGACTTGACCGCACGGTGGGATGCGTCGGGTGTGTCATGACACACCGCCCTGGACAGCACCCCCATTAGGCAACGTTGGGTGGCATGACATCACCGCCCCCTTGGACAGCACACAACGTCAGCAAGTCAGGCGTGGCATGCCACACCGCTCTTGGAGAGCAACATACGGTCAGAGACGCTCGGGGTGGCATGATATCACCGCCCTTGGAAGCACACACGGTCGGACTACGTCGGGCGTGGCATGACATCACCGCCCTTGGACAACACACACGGTCGGACGACGTCAGGCGTGGCATGACATCACCACCCTTGGGCAGCACACACGATCGTACTATGTCGGGTGTGCATGACATCACCTTAGGGAACAGACACAGAAGATCGACACGTCAGCGTGGAATTCCATCATCGCCTTTGGGCAGCACACACGGTCAAATGACGTTCGGCGTGGCAAGACATCACAGCCTTTGGACAGCTCACACGGTCGAATGACGTCGGGCATGACATCACCGCCTTTGGACAGCAAACACGGTCAAACGACGTCAAGCGTTGCATCCCATCGTAGACCTTTGATGGCAAACACGATCGAACGACGTCAGGCGAGACATGCCATCACCTCCATTGGAAAGCACACGGTCGAACGATGTCGGGGTGGCTTGACATCACAACCCCTGGACTGCACGCATGGTTGGACGAGTCAGGCGTGGCATGACATCACGTCCCATGGACAACACCACACAGTCGGCAAAGTCAGGCTTGGGATGACATCACCGCCCTGTACAACACACATGGTCGGCAACATCGGGCAAGGCATGACATCACCGCCCTTGGAAAGCCACAAGGTCGGCAATGACGGGCGTGGCATGATATCAGCCCTTGGACTAGACGCACAGTCGGAAGACGTCAGGTGTGGCATGACAACAAAACACTGGACAACACACACGGTCGGCAATGTCAGGCGTGATATGCCATCACCGCCATTGGACAACACACACGGTCTGCAACGTCGGGCATGGCATGCAATCACTACCCTTGGAAAGGACACACAGTCATACGACGTCGGGTGTGGCATGACATAACCTCCCTTGGACAGCATACACGGTCGGCAACGTTGGGCGTGGCATGACATCACCGCCCTTGAAAAACACACACGGTTGGCAACGTCAGGCGGGGCATGCCATCACCGCCCTTGGACAACACACATAGTCAGACGACATCGGGCGTGGCATGACATCACTTCCTTTGGACAACACACACGGTCGAATGACGTCGAGTGTGACATGCCATCACTGCCTTTGGACAGCACACACGATCGGACTACGTCGGGCGTGACATGACATCACCGGGTTTGGACAGCACACACGGTCGAACGAAGTCAGGTGTGGCATGCCATCATCGCCTTTGGGCAGCACACACGGTCGAACGACGTCGGGCGTGGCATGCCATCATAGCCCTTGGACGGCAAACACGGTCGAACGACGTCAGGCGTGACATGCCATCACCGCCTTTGGAAAGCACACACGGTCGAACGACGTCGGGTGTTGCTTGACATCACAGCCCTTGGACTGCACGCACGGTTGGACGACGTCAGGCGTGGCATGACATCACGGCCCTTGGACAACACACACGGTCGGCAACTTTGGGCGTGTGATGATATCACCGCCCTTGGACAGCACACACGGTCGGCAACATCGGGCGTGGCAGGACATCACCGCCCTTGGCAAGCACACGCGGTAGGCAACGTCGAGCGTGGCATGACATCACCGCCCTTGGACAGTGCACACGGTCGGACTACGTCGGGCGTGGCATGACATCATCGCCTTTGGACAGCACACACGGTCGAACGACCTAAGACGTGACATGCCATCACCGCCTTTGGAAAACACACTCGGTCAAACGACGTCGGGTGTGGCATGCCATCATCGCCGTTGGGCAACACACACGGTCGAACGACGTCAGGCGTGGCATGACATCACCGCCCTTGGACAGCACACCGGGTCGAACAACATTGGGCGTGGCATGACATCACCGCCCTTGGACTGCACGAGCCGTCGGACGACGTCGGGCGTGGCATGACATCACCGCCCTTGGACAGCACAGACGTTCGGCAACGTCGGTAGTGGCATGACATCACCGCCCTTGGACAGCACACACGGTCAGCAATGTCAGGCGTGGCATGACATCACCACCCTTGGACTTTACGCGCGGTCAGACGACGTCGGGCGTGGCATGACATCACCGCCCTTGGACAGCACAGACGGTCGATAACGTCGGGCGTAACATGACATCACCGCCCTTGGACAGCACACACGGTCGGCAACGTCGGGCGTGGCATGAAATCACTGCCCTTGGACAACACGCACGGTCAGACAACGTCAGGCGTGGCATGACATCACCGCCCTTGGACAGCACACACGGTCGGTAACGTCGGGCGTAACATGACATTACCGCCCTTGGACAGCACACACGGTCGGCAACGACGGGCGTGGCATGACATCTCTGCCCTTGGACAACACGCACGGTCAGACAACATCAGGCGTGGCATGACATCACCTCCCTTGGACATCACACACGGTCGGTAACGTCGGGCGTGGCATGACATCACCGCCCTTGGACAGCACACACGGTCGGCAACGTCAGGCGTGGCATGACATCACTGCCTTTGGACAGCACACACAGTCGGACTACGTCGGGCGTGGCATGACATCACCGCGTTTGGACAACACACATGGTGGAACAACGTCGGGCGTGGCATGCCATCATCGCCTTTGGGCAGCACACACGGTCGAACGACATCGGGCGTGACATGCCATCACTGCCTTTGGACAACACACACGGTCGGAGTACGTCGGGCGTGACATGCCATCACCGCCTTTGAAAAGCACACACGGTCGAACGATGTCGGGCGTGGCATGCCATCATCGCCTTTGGGCAGCACACACGGTCGAACGACGTCGGGCGTGGCATGCCATCATAGCCCTTGGACGACAAACATTGTCGAACGACATCAGGCGTGACATGCCATCACCGCCTTTGGAAAGCACACACGGTCGAACGATGTCGGGTGTTGCTTGACATCACAGCCCTTGGACTGTACGCACGGTTGGATGACGTCAGGCGTGGCATGACATCACCGCCCTTGGACAGCACACATGGTCGGCAACATCGGGCGTGGCATGACATCACCGCCCTTGGAAAGCACACACGGTCGGCAATGTCGGGCGTGGCATGACATCACCGCCCTTGGACTGCACGCACAGTCAGACGACGTCGGGTGTGGCATGACAACAACACCCTTGGACAACACACACGGTCGGCAATGTCGGGCGTGATATGCCATCACCGCCATTGGACAACACACACGGTCTGCAACGTCGGGCATGGCATGCAATCACTACCCTTGGAAAGGACACACAGTCATACGACGTCGGGCGTGGCATGACATCACCTCCCTTGGACAGCACACACGGTCGGCAACGTCGGGCGTGGCATGACATCACCGCCCTTGGACAACACACACGCTCAGCAACGTCGGGCGTGGCATGCCATCACCGCCCTTGGACAACACACACAGTCAGACGACGTCGGGCGTGGCATGACATCACCGCCTTTGGACAACACACACGGTCGAACGACGTCGGGTGTGACATGCCATCACTGCCTTTGGACAGCACACACGATCGGACTACGTCGGGCGTGACATGACATCACCAGGTTTGGACAGCACACACGGTCGAACGAAGTCAGGCGTGGCATGCCATCATAGCCCTTGGAAGGCAAACACGGTCGAACGACGTCAGGCGTAACATGCCATCACCGCCTTTGGAAAGCACACACGATCGAACGACGTCAGGTGTTGCTTGACATCATAGCCCTTGGACAGCACGCACGGTTGGACAACGTCAGGCGTGACATGACATCACGGCCCTTGGACAACACACACGGTTGGCAACTTCGGGCGTGTGATGATATCACCGTCCTTGGACAACACACACGGTCGGCAACATCGGGCGTGGCAGGACATCACCGCACTTGGCAAGAACACGCGGTAGGCAACGTCGGGCGTCGCAGGACATCACCGCCCTTGGACAGTGCACACGATCGGACTACGTCGGGCGTGGCATGACATCATCGCCTTTGGACAGCACACACGGTCGAACAACGTAAGACGTGACATGCCATCACCGCCTTTGGACAACACACTCGGTCAAACGACGTCGGGTGTGGCATGCCATCATCGCCGTTGGGCAACACACATGGTCGAACAACGTCGGGCGTGGCATGACATCACCGCCCTTAGATAGCACACAGGGTCGAACAACATTGGGCGTGGCATGACATCACCGCCCTTGGACTGCACGAGTTGTCGGACGACGTCGGGCGTGGCATGACATCACCGCCCTTGGACAGCACAGACGTTCTGCAACGTCGGTAGTGGCATGACATCACCGCCCTTGGACAGCACACACGGTCAGCAATGTCAGGCGTGGCATGACATCACCACCTTTGGACTTTACACGCGGTTAGACGACGTCGGGCGTGGCATGTAATCACCACCCTTGGACAGCACACACGGTCGGTAACGTCGGGCGTAACATGACATTACCGCCCTTGGACAGCACACACGGTCGGCAACGACGGGCGTGGCACGACATCTCTTCCCTTGGACAACATGCACGGTCAGACAACATCAGGCGTGGCATGACATCACCGCCCTTGGACATCACACACGGTCGGTAACGTCAGGCGTGGCCTGACATCAACGCCCTTGGACAACACACATGGTTGGCAACGTCGGGCGTGGCATGACATCACCGCCTTTGGACAACACACACGGTCGAACAACGTCGGGCATGACACGCCATCACCGCCTCTAGACAGCACACATGGTGTGATTACGTCGGGCGTGGCATGACATCACCGCCTTTGGACAGCACACACGGTCGAACGACGTCGGGCATGGCATGCCATCATTGCCTTGGGGCAGTACACACGGTCGAACGACGTCGGGCTTGGCATGACATCACGCTCTTATACTGCACGCACGGTCAGACGACGTTGGGTGTTGCATGACATCACCGCTCTTGGACAGCATACAACATCGGCAAACGTCAGGCGTGACACGACATCACCGCTTGGAAAGTACACCACTGTCGGACAACGTCGGGAGTGGCATGACATCACCACCCTAGGGAAACACACACGGTTTGACTACATCGGGCAGGGCATAACATCAACGCCTCTTGGACAGCACACACGGTCGAACGATGTCGGGCGTGGCATGTCATCATCGCCTTGGGCCGCATACACGGTCGAACGATTGTCGGCGTGGCTTGACATCAACACCCCTGGACTGCAAGCATGGTTGGACGACGTCAGGCGTGGCATGACATCACGTCCCATGGCAACACACAGTCGGCAAAGTCAGGCTTGGGATGACATCACGCCCTTGTACAACACAATGGTCGGCAATGACGGGCGTTGGTGAAAGATATCACCGACCTTGGACTACACGCACGCGGACGACGTCGGTGTGTGCATGACAACAACACCCTTGGACAACAACACACGGTCGGCAATGTCGGGGGTGATATGCCATCACCGCCATTGGACAACACACACGGTCTGCAACGTCGGGCATGGCATGCAATCACTACCCTTGGAAAGGACACACAGTCATACGACGTCGGGCGTGGCATGACATCACCTCCCTTGGACAGCATACACGGTCGGCAACATTGGGCGTGGCATGACATCACCGCCCTTGGACAACACACACGGTCGGCAACGTCAGGCGGGGCATGCCATCACCGCCCTTGGACAAGACACACAGTCAGACGACATCGGGCGTGGCATGACATCACTTCCTTTGGACAACACACACAGTCGAATGACGTCGAGTGTGACATGCCATCACTGCCTTTGGACAACACAGACGATCGGACTAGGTCGGGCGTGACATGACATCACCGGGTTTGGACAGCACACACGGTCGAACGAAGTCAGGTGTGGCATGCCATAATCAGCCTTAGGCAGCACTCCCGGTCGAACGACGTCGGGCGTGGCATGCCATCATAGCCCTTGGACGGCAAAAACGGTCGAACGACGTCGGTGACATGCCAACACCGCCTTTGAAAGCACCACGGTCGAACGACGTCGGGTGGTGCTTGACATCACAGCCCTTGGACTGCACGCACGGTGGACGACGTCAGGTGTGGCAGACATCACGGCCCTTGGACAACACACACGGTCGGACACTTTGGGCGTGTGATGATATACCGCCCTTGGACAGACACAAACGGTCGGCAACATGGGCGTGGCCAGGACATCACCGCCCTTGGCAAGCACACGCGTAGGCAACGTGAGCGTGGGCATGAATCACCGCCCTTGGACGCACAGACGGTCGAATAACGTCGGGCGTCGTAAATGACATCACCGCCTTGGAAGCAACACGGTCGGAAACGTCGGGAGTGGATGTCATGAAAAATCGCCCTGGACAAACACGAGGTCAGACAACGTCAGGTGTGGCATGACATAACCGCCCGTGGGACAGCACACACGGTCGGTGTAACGTGGGTTGTAACAATGACATTACCGCCCTTGGGACAACACACACTGTCGGCAACCACAGGTGTGGCATTGACACATCTGAACCCTTGGAACAACACGCAACGGTACAGACAAAACAGGTTGGCATGAAATCACCATCCGTGACACACACACACGGTCTGGTAACGGGGGCGTGGCATGACATCACCGCCCTTGTACAGCCACACAGCGGGTGCAAACGTCCTGGTGTGGCATGAATCACTGACTTACCGTGGACAGCACAATCATTCGACTACGTAGGGAGTGGCATCACATCCTGACTGCGTTGGCAAACACAATGGGTGGGAACAAAAGTCGGGCGTAGGGATGCAATGACTGGAGCAGGGGAAGAAAAGGGACGTTCAACGAAATACGGGCGGAACAGAACATACCACTGGCACTTTGGACCAACACACACGGTCGTAGTACGTCGGGCAGTGACATGCCATCACCGCCTTTGAAATCACACACGGTTCGAACGATGTCTGCGTGCATGCCGTCATGCACTTTGGGCAGCACCACGGTCGACCGACGTCGTGGCGTGGCATTTTTCCATCATAGCCTTGCACGACAAAACATTGTCTACGATCATCATGCGTGACATGCCCAATCACCCGCCTTTGGAAACGCCACACCGTCTCGAACGATGCGGGTGGTTGCTTGGACATCACAAGCCTTGAAGTACGCAAAGGTTGGATACGTAGGCGTGGCATGACATACGCCTTGGACAGCACAACACTGGTCGGCACAACATCGGGCCGTGATGAATCACCGGCCATCGGAAAGCACACAATGGTCGGCAAGTCGGGCGTGGCATGAATCACCGTCACACTCACCCTTGGACTGCACGAACACCGTCAGCGAGTCGGGTGTGGCTGGACAACAAACACCCTTGACAACACACCAACGGTCGGCAATGTCGGGCGTGATAGCCCATCACCGCCATTGACAAGCACAACACACACGGTCTGACAACGTCGGGCAGGGCATTGCATTCACTACACTGGAAAAGGACACACATCATACGACGTCGGGCGTGGCATGCATCACCAATCCCTTGGACAGCAAACACACGGTCCGGCAAGTCGGTCGTGTCCGTGACATCATCGCCCTTGGACAAAAACAACACGCTGCAGCACGTCGGCGTGGCATGCTATCACCGCCCTGGACAACAAACAACAAGTCAGACGACGTCCGAGCGTGGGCATGAAAACATCGTCATTGTGGACAACACACACGTCGAAACGACCCTGGGTGTGACATGCCATCACTGACTATTGGACAGCACAACCACGATCGGACTACGTCGGGCGTGACATGACATCCCGGGGTTTGGAGGCATCACACACAGTCGGATACGTCGGGCCTTGGCATGACATCACCTCCCTTGGGAAGCACACACACGGTGAACGTGCTGGGCAAGTGGCAGCCATCATCCCTTTGGGCAGCACACCACAGTCGAATGATGTTTTGCGTGGCATGACATCATCCCGCCTTTGGACACACACAAACGGTCGACGACGTCGGGCGTGACACTGTTCATAACAACCGTCCTTTGGACAACACACACGGTCGCAACGACGTCCTCGTGCAGTGCATGCCATAATCGCCTTGGGAAGTACTCAACGGCTTCGAAACGAAGTGGCTGGAAATGACAATCACGCACTTGGACTGCCGCAC
>JAKWJA010000433.1:0-67355 GCA_027704765.1 Solanum habrochaites | reverse complement strand
TTAGTTTACGGGTCATCAAGTATGTCCCAAAAAAACTCTCTATGTCCAAACCAACCAGATGATTATGATAGGGAATGTATTGTAACAACTGCCGTTACTGATTACTAAGTTGAGCGCAAGCTAAAGGATATCCGTAAGATCTGCGAAGATTAGCCAGTTGTAGCGGCCAGAAGATATACGCTTGGAGAATGATGAGTCGTTTGTGGGTACTGAGTAGTATTTGTGTATCCATAATTCATGCCATAAATTAAGCTTCCCATCCCGAATACGGAGAGGCATTGAATGTAGCCGTAGTCCACTTGAGACTGAGCTTTCAATAGCTTGTATCTATTTGCAGGCTGAAGGATATGATTAGAATAGAATGGAACCAGAAGAGAAATTGTATATTACCTTTCATCAATTTGGAGAAGTCTGTTGCCCTAGTTAAAATTCATAACATTGAATTTTTCACCGTTATGTCATAGTTAGTTATCTTTAAGTTTTGACAGTATAATGAAGTTTTTGGAGTGTGAGACAATGTAATGCTATTATATATTATTTATAATATGCATATTAGGACCGTTAGGGAGTTTTTAAGAATTTTGATATTCTCCTAATATCATGACATCAGGCAACCTGCCTTAAGATCGTTCATATACAATACATACTAGCAAGGAATAATTTAGCGCTATGTAGCTTTGTTATGATTTAGGGCCATTGTGGTCTTTGGCTCATAGAATCAACATATCATTTCACATATAAGCATTTAAACATAACTTGCCTGGATTTGCAGGTAGTTATTTAGTATCGTTAATGTAAAACACCATTTTATCACACATTCATTGTATTGCTTTAATTAAATCCCCATTTTGTACAAAGCATGGTTTAGATGCAAGATTTAGTTGCGAGAATGACGTATTGTTTTGGGGGTGCTTA
Source organism: Solanum habrochaites (assembly GCA_027704765.1). Lineage (NCBI taxonomy): Eukaryota > Viridiplantae > Streptophyta > Magnoliopsida > Solanales > Solanaceae > Solanum > Solanum habrochaites. The sequence continues at coordinate 66,440 of JAKWJA010000433.1, read as the reverse complement.
TGTTTTTTTAGCCATTAAAAGGTGGATTAGCTAATAAGGTTTGCCACACTTCTTTCTTTACCATTTGTGTAAGGAAACTTACAAATAGTCTCGGTTTTAGTTCTATGGTAAATTTCCTTTTTCAATGCGTTGTCCATTTTAAGAGGTTTGTTTTCAAATCCATTTTGGATTGAATTTCATGACCGTTTAAAAAGGATGCGGCTATGATATAGTGGGTGCAAATTTCAATAAACATGCCGAATGATGGTAAAGCAAGAACGGAGAACAGGAGAGCATAAGATATGATGTGGTAGGAGGGTAGAGGGGGTGGGGTGGATAGGATGGGTAGTGAGTATGTGGGAGGAGATTTTGAGGGGTGTCTCAAGTAATAATCAAGACCTTTCTTATTTTTATCTTTTAAAACCTTTTGACAAACAAGTCTTGCTTTATATTGTAAATAGTTGTACAGTACGTCTTTCAGCTTCCTTTTTTGAAAAGATCGCATTTGAACCCAAGGTTGATTGAAGAGAGGGTTTGTTCCTGGAGGAGTTAAATAGATCGATAGACAACAGAAAAGAGAACTCATTAGGGTACGCCAAAGTATGATATGTTTGCCCTTAAGATGATTCAAATTTCACATGATTTAACAGCCCTCCCTTCCCAAAGGAGGTTTGAGTCAGCTAGACAACATTGCGTCCGGGAGGAGGGGGAAGGGGGGGGGGAGGGCAGGGGCAAGAAGGAGAAGGGGTTGGAGACAAAAGCGGAGCAAGGAGAAAGGAAGTAGGAGGAGAGTGTAGTTAGTATTATGATAGATGTCTTTTGACGTTACTGCGTTCTGGTGATCTTACTTTCATTTTGTTCGATTCTCTGGTGGCACTTCTTCTGGATTGTTTTGGATCAGGCCAACTAGACCACTGATATAGAGCCCTCATTCTAGTTTCGTTTTCCGAAGTAGAATTCTGTCAAAAACAATTCATAGGAGAAGAGAATAACCAGAGAGATAGAACGGACTCAGCGCAGGCACTATCTGATGTGCATTACCGTTATTTATCATTATCAATGAATATCCGAAGTTCGGACTTATGAGACTAAAATCGGACAGTGCCTTTTACTGGTTTTGGTGGCATATCCAATGAATACAAAATCCACAGTCTACGTCCTATTTTACCTTTATGGATATAGGAACTTGTTGGACTTTGGCTAGTACACCTCCTTACACTTTGAAATTATTTCAAAATTGAGGTTTGTCAAAGGAACCCAAGAACCAAAATGTTTGCAGTGGCGTCGTGATTATGGCACCTATAGGTTCGCCAACAATAGGGGTAAGCCAACCCAAAACATATGTAACCTATACTAAACCAATGAAATTGAGTGAAAAAAAATAAGACCTAACACTGGTAGCAAGAAAATTCCAACATTGAGTTCCTTAAAAGTCGAAAATGGGGGGATAGCTAAAAACTAGTATCAAAAAAAGAAGGGAGGATAATTCCCGCATATGCTGGCCCATATCCACCGCGCCCCCCCCTTCCGGCGGTCCTCGAGTCATATCTCACTGTCCTACGCGACGCCGTCGGCATCGCGAGATGTTCACTGGCTCACACTGTCTAGGAGATCGAGTTAAACTGCACACCCAGAGCCGTTTGAATTAATCACAGCCCAGAGTTCCCGGACAACCCCGCTCACCCTTTAGACCTGGCTCACCTTAGCTCCCCCATAGCAAGAGTTCCAGTAAGTCGTTCGCCTCTTCATGCACGCTCTCTTAGCAATCTTTAAAACTTGCGCCAACGCTCGACCTCCCGCACACCGCCAAAAGCCCAACACAGCACCGCTCGCCTCCTTGTCGGGATAGGTCCACTCCTCCACCAGGATATTATTCCCAGCAAGGGCCCCCGGGTACCCCCTTTCCAGGATCCCTCGGCCACTTCCGGTCCCGCCCACGCTGCCACCCGCGAGCGCCCACGATAGTTCAGCAGCCGCTCGAGCTTGTCTAGAGGGGTGTCTTAAGTACAAGAGATTCTACTTAAAAACGATGCGACCATTGCTTAAGTCTGAAACTAATAGTAAGACAGATCTAACATTAAGGGATATGCCTGTCTGAATATCTGAATATCAGGAATACTTAGTATAAAGATAGATGGGATGTGGTTTGTGGGCCATCGGAACAGCCAACAGCTCACACAACTCCAAGAACTCAGACGGACTCAATTTTGCTCCACGAGATGTGCTCCTACTGCGGAAATCGACTCTGCACCACAAGAATGAGTGCCAAAACAAGCATAGTGATGAGTACGTAAAACCACGATGTTGCCAGTATGTCCATTGATCCGACAACTGAAGAATGTAGTGACGGTGAGTTTTTAGACAAAAAAATAATTAAAAATTCGGTTAAAATTATATAGAGTATATATATATATATATTCGTAGCACTCACTATTTTAGGCATTGCATCAAAAAGTTATCATAAACATCAAGTATTTTGGCCAAAACACCAACAAAACCACTAATTCATCAAAACAAATGATTGATGATGAAAATGCAAGGCAAATTATAACACCATATAATGAATTCATTATGTTCTCAGAATACCCGTCCCACTCAATCACGTAGATAAATGATAACTCCTCGGAAATACACTCACGATGAGTTCATGACACGATGGGGAACTTCGCGATAGGGTGCTCCAAGAGTATACCGAATACGGACGATTCTCCACGTGTCTGTTGCGGACAGATCTCAACGCACATCATAATATCAAGCAATTTTCGCAGAGACGGTACTGGTCTCCACGTGCGCAAATTACATCTTAACATCTCACCATCCCCAGCAGGACGTCTCACCACGTTGGCCAGAAACTAGGACTCAGTATAATGATCTATGCATTGGGGCACAAATATTGTTTCAAGTAGAGGGGGATGAGATGCATCTGATCAAAACCTCAATGATGAACATAATACATAACGCCCTTCAATAATCACAAACTAAACGTAGTGAAAATTAAATAAAACACAATCACACAAGGATTTAAGTCGAATCATATATCAGCTAATGCCCCATATGCTTTGGCCTTCTCCATTTCAGTCCAATGTCTATAATAGACTTTTCCTTTTTTAAAACACCGAACTCGTACCAAATGGGCCGTCCCACACCAATGATACGGAGACCACCATTCCTTTCCCCTTACCCCTTTGTCTATTTTCATTGTTTAATTTTAATTAGGAAAAACGTCATTCAACAAGATCTTAAAAAGTCTTAACATACCTTGATGCCGATGTTGTTCCACGAAATCTTTTAAGAGTTTTTCCTTTCCTTTCGCAGGTTTCAGAACGTTCCCATATATACCAATTTTTGAATATTGTGTCCCATAGAAGCAATTTGTGTAGAATTCCCCCCAAATAATTATGTCTACATAGGCCGCTAAAAGCTCCACTCATTTTGTTCAACACAGAACCCAAATCTTGATATATATGGTATGCCAATAAATTTTTCATTAATTGCTAAATTTCAAGCGCAAGAACTGAACTCTAAACCTGCTTTTAAATGTGACCTAACATGGCAATGTTAGATATATAAAGATCACCCACCTAATAATTAAAAATGTTACCAATCCCAATATATATTAAAAAACTTAGCATTTTGAGATTACGAATAAAACATGAACGACAACTTTTCACCCTTATGGCAGGAAGTGGAACGCCCCTCCCCTGTTTTCGTTGTATTCGTTGGCACTGCCACATTTCAAGCATCCCCATTTTCAATATAGCATTAAAATAAGAAACATTTAATGCCCCAAGCCAGCAATGATTGGCTCATTCTTAGTCCTTAACATTCTGAAAACTAACGATAATCCTCTGATCGAGGCACCAAGAGTCGTCGCCGCCTGTACCTAATCCGCCGCCCTTCCCAGCGGTTCGGTACCCCCACAACCCCAGCCAAGCGGACCCCGCCTCCCACCTCTTCTCAGCCCGGGCGCGGCCCTCTCCCATCTCCATGCGTGCCCACTCCAAAGGCTGGTGAGCGTGACCCACAGAACTAGAGCTTCGCCCCCCGTGTCACCTACTGCCAAATAGAGCTAGCCGCCTCTAATATGCTTAATCGTTCGGCATAGACTACACATTGCGCTCGCTTCAGCCCCTGAATCTGACTTACTGCCCCGCTTGTCCTTTGAGAAAGCAAGAGGTCACGGGTGTACGTACACGCGTCCCGTAGCGAATGGTTCATCAGGCACTCGATGTGGGGAACGTGTGAGACAGTTGGCGGGGGGTGGAGGGGTGTGATTGAATAATATATAAGCAAATCTTTTTGACAAAAATCACAGACAAACATAACCTGCAGCAATTTCAACTTATTCGATACGATCGAGTGAGGATATATATATATGATATTTTTTTTTTGAATAGCAACCCAATTGCTAATCAATTTGTTAATATAATTAGTAATATTCACAACATACCCATTATTTTTATGTCCACCCATATTATCAAATGAGCACAAATAAAAACATAACCCAAACCCGACAATAATATTACTTATATATAGAATTGAAAAGAAACGAAGTAATCTCATATCTTTACCTGAATAAAATGGCCTATGGTTTTGTATCCCTCTCGTTCGTCGCTTACACGGGATAAGTTTCTGCCTCCACCCCTTTACTTGTCTGAACACGAGTATGGGTAAAGTGAAACCCCATAACTATGTTAGCTAGATATTATATTAATAAAAGTTTCATCAATTGGGTACTGTCAGAGTTTATCTAATTGTTTAAAAATAACCCCTTTAAAGATTTTAAAAGGTCAAACTAAGGTGTTTCCTAGTTCTCAAACGAGAACCAAGTAATCGGGTCGTACATCAGCTACACTTAAACAAATGTTCGTTCCTCGAACGGAAAAAGAAGAGAAAGAGATGCTATACTTGCGCTCAAAAAGAGTTGAGTGATAGTTTACTCCTCAGTGTCGGCCTGATGTCTCCAGGAGCCTCCTCCACCTGGACGATGCTTCCACTGGAACCTTTACTGGAAGACACTTCTCTATTGACCTTAGCTTCCGAATTTGCCTATCCAAATGAGTGATCGGCTCTTCCTCAAAAAGTCAAATTCTGAGTCAAGAGAACACTGAATCCCATTGAATCGAATGGATTTCACCAGCCTTGATGTACTTGTAAGCATGAAATATGAATACGGATGGACACCTGAGACAACCCATAGGTGCCAAAGCCAAGCTGATATGCCACCTCACCAATTACGCTTCACACCTTCGAAAGGACCAATTGTACCTTGGAACTCAAACTACCGCTTCATTCCAAATATCATCACACCCTTTTTCATGGGTGAAATACCTTAAGGTACAACCCTCTCTCCAACCATAAAGCTCCAATCAGAACTTCCTATCTGCGTAACTTTTTGGCCTGCTCTGAGCCATTGAGTAAGAGTCTTCTATCTGGATCAACTGACTGGGGGACCAAGGACTCCCTCAAACAAATCTGTAGACACAAGGTTCTAACCATCAAAATGGCGTTCAAACCAAACCAATTTGGAGAGTCACTCTGAGCCTACCTACAAAAGCCTCAAATGGTTGCCATCTTAATGCTCGAATGATAACTATTATTGTAAGCAAAACTCCGCTAATGGCACAAGAAGAATTGATCCCATCTGACCACCAAAGTCAATAACACGCCCGCAACATGTCCTCAAGAACCTGAAAGTTCCGACTCAGGATACTGGACCAATTCCGTTCTGAGGGGAAGGCTTAGTGACTAAGATCCACCCGAGTGCCACACCAACTCTTTCGCAGTTAGACGCAAGAAAGAGATGTAAATTGGGTTGCCACCGATGTCTGATATAGATATTAGGAACCCCATGCAAAGTTTACCGAACTATCTCCGCCATATAAATCGTTGGCTAACCTTTCTGGTATAGGTAGTCTGAACTGACAAAGTGTGCAGATCTTTAGTCAGTCGATCCACGGATGACCATATTAGCCCCATCAAACTTACTCCCAAGGTACGTATGGCAAACCGCCTTACCACAAAGTCATAGCAGATGCGCTCCATTCCACATCAGGTATGGCATCCTCTGAGTCATACCTCCAGGCTTTTGGTTGTTATATTGTTCAGTACTTAAATGCTTGAACAATTCAACATCGAGGATAACAAAATCTACTATGCCCTCTTGCATACGCACACCAAATGTGTTGCTTCAAGAGTGCACGAGACATGCTTAGTAGGCCGCCGGTTGATGAATAGAGTACCCGAAACTAATGAGCCTCCTCCATGATCAATCTAGTCAAATTCACCTGTACGAGGAACACGTATATATACGACCTTGTAATCCTCCAAAAACTCCCCGGACTATCAAGAAGTTGCGCCTGGCTTCTCCTTTTAAAACCTTGGTCCCTAATCTACATAAGTATCATCCATACATCAAAACTGTGAGCCGCGAATCTGCTCCAACAAGAGAACTAGGGGCGCTGACCTCCATATAAGCCATACACAATTACCAGATTCTGAAAATATTCAAGTCTCACAAAGCTTTGGCCAGGATTGGACATCCACTAGCTAAGGGGACGCTCGCCAACTTTGCAACATGGTAGGCTGAGACCCATACTCACGCATCCGACTCACTCAAGGCATCTGCCTTCCACTTTGCTTTAGCAGGGTGATAAAGAATAGTATATCGTAGTCTTTGAGCAACTCCAAACCATCTCCTCTTCCTCAAATTTAGATCCCTCTGATTGAATATATACTGGAGAATAGAGATCTAGTGCAAACCTCACAATGCACACCATATAGATAATTGCCTCCAAATCTTTAATGCAAACACCCACAGCCGCCAACTCAAATCATTGGAATAGGGTAGTCTTCTCGATGAACCTTTAACGCCTCGAATGATTAAGCTATCGCCGACTTCCCTTCTGCATCAGAACACGCCAACCTAAGACCAACCGAGAGAGCACTAGAATATACGACCCAAAACCCTCTCCCTCCACGGGTGTGGGGTCGAAAATTTGGAGTAGGTAATAAAGTCTTGAGCGTGTTGGAAAACTAAACTCACATTCGTCAGCCACTGAAAAGTCACCTCCTTGTGTCAATTATGTTAATGGAAAGATGCAATGCGATGAGAAACCCTCAACAAACCGCGCATAAAACCTGCAAGGCACTAAGAAACTCCGAGATCTCAGTAACTGAAGTAGGTCTGACCAATCATCTAACGGCCTAAATTCCTTCTTAGGATCCACCCATGATACCCTCTGATGGACACTACATGTCCCAAGAATGCTACCGGAACTAAGCCAAAACTCACCACTTAGAAAACTTTGCATAAAGCTTCTTCTCTTTTAGAATCCCAAAGAACAATCCTCAAAATGATGCTCATGGCTCCTCCTGTAGTGCGTGAGTATATCAATATAATCAGGCTATGAAGACAAAAAAAGGAATCTAAATACGGTCTCTGGACCACTCCATTTCATCAAAGTCCATTATAAAAAGCTGCAGGGGCATTAGTCACCATAGTCAGTCCGAAAGGACATCACCAAAAACTCGTAATGACCATAACGTGTTCGAAAAGTCGTCTTAGGGATATCCTGAGCCGCCCTAACCTTCAGCTGATGATAGCCAGATCCAAGCAAATTTTGGAAAAAACTGAAGCCACCCTACAACGATCAAATAAATCATCAATACGAGGTATCGGATAATTATTTCTTTTTTTTATTGGATGGTTACCTTGTCAAACTGTCGATAGTCAATACACATACGCATAGATCCATCGTTCTTCTCACAAATTAACAATGGAGCCACCCAAGGAGATTAAATTGGTCTAATGAAACCTTTGCTCAAACCAAAATCCTGCAGCTGCTCCTTCAACTCTTTCAATTCAGTTGGTGCCATACTAGTAAGAGGAATGAAATAGCCGATGTGCCTGGGAACCTCCAAATCAATTCAAAAATCAATATCTCGATCTGGGGACAAGGGAGCTGGCAAAATCGGCTCGGAATACTTCTGGGAAAAAGTCAACTCTCACTACTGGAATAGAATTCAGCATGGAGTCTCAATTACTGGTATCTCGAATGTGGGCAAGTACGCCAAAACATCCTCTCTTACCAACTGACGAGCCTTAAGGAATGTATTCACACCCTTCATAGAAGGATGACTAAGAGTACCTCTCCATTTACTAGAGGAATTCCAGGCATTAGGATAAGTGATGGTCTTGGCATGACAATTTAAAAATTGCGTGGTAAGAAGAAAACAATCCATACCAAGAATCACACAAAATCTATCATTTCTAGACCTTTAAATTTGCAATGAGTGAATCATACCCATCAAAAAGAACGTACATAAACGATACACTTGTATACAACTACAGGAAATCACCCGACAGGGTAAAAACAAGTATCGGCAATCAGAGACTACACAATATATCCAGACTAGAGCAAATAGTGGACACATAAGAATACGTAGAGCCTGGATCAAATAATACAGTAGCTGGTCGATGACAAACCGGAATCAATAATACTGTGATCACAGCATTGAGCTTCAGCCTATAGGCCTACCTGGAAAAGCATAACCAGTGGAACGACCTTCATCAGATTGTGAACCTCCTGACGACCACCACCTCGACCAGAAGGATGACACGCACCTCTACCTGAATTGTGGAGAAGACCACCTTACCATTCGTAGCACCACCCCTAGCTGGAGGATGGAGGTTGTGCAGCCCTGAAGTCGAAGCCTGAGAAACCCTGATGTAAGCCACCACGTCTGGTACCTAGGTCAGTCTCTCACAAAGTGTCCATATCACCACACTCAAAGCAACCCCTACGAGACGCAGGAAGGGATGATGCGAGGAAAAACCTGAAGTGACCAGATGCCCTCCACGAATACAGGTCTAGGAAGATGAACGCTGCCGAAGGTGTTTGATGTACCAGAGCTCGAAGAGTTAGACTATGCCCACGTAACCAGCCTCAGACGCTTGGTGAATAGCAGCATGATGGGTCGGTGGGACTGAGGGTAATAACCTCTACCTAAGTAACCCCGATCCTAGGCGGGGCACCACCATAATCACCTGCATAACGAGTCCTCTTGCCCTCTCGCTGCTCAAAATCCTCCACGTCGAATCATCTCCAATCCTTAGCAGACAATTCTACCACTTTCTGGAATGGAACACCAGAGAGCAGACAACTTGAGGAAAATCCTAGACGAATTGAATAATCAGGTGCCCCTTAATAAAGACCTCCTCACTCTCTCAGCCTCTGTGGGAAAGTATCATCGAATGGGCCTAGCCAGGGCAGGAAATTTTACCCTAATACTCTGACAAACTGACATTACACATTTTGCTGAAAACCCTCAAACTCGGCCCTCTGGCTCCCTCTCACTGCGTTGAACAAAATTTGGATAGAAATTACCTGAGTAAACTCAGTACAGGATAGGATGAGATACAGCGGACTACTACTAATATAATCCCTTCCCCAACCACTGCTTAGCAGAGCCATGTCATCAGAAAAGAAACGCGTGTAGTCAAACCCATGAGACTCCATAATCCAAGATTATGAATTCTAATGACAACTAACTATAAAACTCATATGCATCCTCAGCTAAGTCACCAGTAATAAAGTAGGAGGACATTAGTCTGAACCTCCCAAACATCTTTTTGCTCATCAATCGTATTAGGAAGGCCTGTTCACCCAAATGTGATGTCATACTGGAAAACTCCATATATCCAAACGAGAGCTACAAGGCAGGCAGCTGGCTGAGTCCTGGGATGTCTGAGAATCTGGAGCGAGCGTAACTATCGGATATGGGTATTGACCATTATCCACACGGGTCTGTGAGCCATCAGAAAAGTGACAGCAAAGCTCCCGCCTGGGCCATCCCCTCTAAGATTCCTAAACATACGAGCCAGGGTGGGTATCTTGAAGCATACTGGGGGGAACCAATAGTACTGTTGAGCCTGAGCTGGCCCATCCCCTCGACACGATCTTGCACATCCCCATGAATAACCTCTCATTAGGAGGTACAGTACCATCAAGACCCTGGAGAAGCTACTGTACTTGAAACATCAAAGGTGCTGCAATACGGCCCCTACCCCGGACTCGAGCTCGACTCCTACCTCTACCTCGGACAGTGTGGCCCAGAAGCAGGCGGCGGAATAGGATCCTGACCACCACTTGCCGACTACGATTCCTCGCATTGAGAGAGATGAGAGAGAATAGAGATATCAAAGATAGGAATTTTCTACAAGGTCAAGTGTGCACGATTTAGGAATAAAAGAACAGCAAATATTTCCTAAATGTCCTATAGCCTCTGCGAAAAGATGGTATGGACGTCTTCATACCGATCCGCATGGACGTCTACTTAGACATTGCTCTTGTACTTGCGACGATGAACTAGGGATCTGATACCAAATGCTCCACGACCCAAATTTGCAGGTCGTGATGGCACCTTGTTCCCAACCAATAGGTAAGCCAACCCAACATATTAACTAACTAAACCAACAATTGAGTAAAAAAAAGATAAACACTTACAAGAATATCAACATTGAGTTCCTTATAAGTACGAAAGGTGGGAAGCTAAAACATATCACCCCAGAATTGGTGTCTTAGTACAAGAGCTTCTAAAATACAGATGCAGTATGAAACTAAAAAGACGAATCGAACAATAAGGGATATCCTGTGCTGAATACTGAATAAAGAATATAGTAAAAGATAGAGGGAGGTGTGGCACGGAACAGCCAAGCGAGGATCACCACAATCCCAGAATTCAAGCCGGACCAAATTTGCTCCCGAGATGTGCTTCCTACTCGGAATCATCTGCACAACAAAGAGTGGCCACAAGCGTAGTATGACGTACGAAAACCACGTGCTGACCCAGTATGTCTCATTGACCGACAACGAAAGAAGTAGTGACGGGAGTTTGACAAAAAAAAAAAAATTCGTAAATTATATAAGTATATATATATAGTATATATATATACACTCACATTTAGGCTTATCAATAAAGGTGAATCAAACATCAAGTATTTTCAAACCACCAACAAAACACATAATCATCAAAATAATGATGTGATGAAAGCAATCAAATATAAAACCATAGAAATGGAATTGTCTCAGAAACACCAGTCCACCACTCAAAGTATTACATGACTCCTCGGAAATACATCGAGAGTTCATGACCCATGGGGGGGGACTAGCACGACGGTCCTATTAACCGACACGGACGATCTCCCAGTGTCGTGCGGACGATCTCAACGCACTAATCATAATATCAAACACAATAGTAGCCACGGGACGAGTCTTCCACGTGCCCAAATTACAATCTTAAGATCGTCACCATCCCCAGCACGGGACGATCTCCACGTGCCCAACTATTATAACTCAGTAATCATTCTATGCATGTGCACAATATTGTTTCAATAGAGTGGATGATGATGCATCGCACTCACTCAATATGAACATAATAAATAACCACTTCAATAATCAAAACTATACGGGTGAAAAATAAAAAACACAATCACACAAGGAATTTAAGTCAATAACTATCAGTAAGGCCCATATGCTTTGTCATTCTAAATTTAGTCCACATTCATATAATAGTTAATTTTCCTTTCTATAACACCGATACTCGCTACAATGCCCGTCACACCATTAGAATACTTCGACCACATCTTGTCCCCCTACACCTTGTCTATTTTTAATTTTGATAATCTTTAATTAGGAAAGTCCTTCAACAAGTCTCTAAAAATGCTTAACTACCTAGAAGCCGATCTTGTTCCACGAATCGTTTAAGATTTTTGCCTTTCCCTTTTCGCAAGGTTTCAGAACGTTTCCATCTACAATTTTGCAATATTCGTAAGTAAGAGCAATTTTTTGTAGACATTCAAATATTATATGTGCTATCATAGGCGCTAAAACTCACTCATTTTTTTAACCAACTCCAAATCTTTGGATATATATTGGTATGCCAACTTTCATACTTGCTACATTTAAGCCAAGAAACTAACTCTAACCTCTAAATGAGACTAAAATTCAAGTTAGATCATATAAAATAACCACCTAATTAATAACTTACCAATCCCAATATATATCTACAAACTAGCATTTTAATATAGATAAACATGTGAACAAACTTTTTCACCCATTGGCAGAAGTGGAACGCCCCCTCCCTTTTTTCTTTATTCGTTGCACTGCCATTTCAAGCATCCCAATTTTCACAATGTATAGCATAAATAGAAACATTAATCCCAAGCCAATTTTTGATTAGCTGAGCAATATTGTCTACCATTCTGAACTAACAATGAATAAATAAATTCTGTTGAACAAAATCAACAGAAAACATTAACCTGCAGCAATTCAACTATTCGACTTCGATCGATTTTTTTATTATAAATATATATATAATATATAAATATATATATATATATATATATATAAATATATATATATATATTTTGAATACTAAACCAATTGCTAACAATGTAATTTAAGTTTATAATCATCACCAACCACCCATTATTTTTTATCACCCATTATCAACATAGGCACAAAATAATAACATGATCCCAAACACTCCGACATATATTACTATTTAGAATTGAAAAGAACGAATAATCTTCAATATCTTTACCTGAAAAAGGGCTATGATTTTTCTCCCTCGTTCGTCGCTTACGGTAAGTTTCGGCCTCCACCCCTTTTACTTTCTGAACAAGAGTATTTAACGTGGAAACCCCACTAATCTATTATCTAATTATTTATAATAAAAGTTCATCAATGGGTACTCATAGTTATCTAATTGTTTAAAATACCCTTTACAATTTTCAAAAGGAGTCAACTAGTCCTAGTCTCAAACGACCTGAGGGTCGTTACGGTTTCTACCTTTCTATTTATCATATGAATTAATTGGTCTTGAGTGAGGCACTCTGTAAGTATCTGATTTTCGTAAGGGATAGCTTTCCCCCACAAGTTCTGTGGTAAACCTGAACTTATAGTACTTGCATTCATCATTTCTTTTAAAGTTCAATTTTTCTTCTGCTATTCAATTCCATTAGACTGAGGAGGGTAGGGGAAGTAGGTCTGATGATACATGGATTATTCCATTTTCTAAACGTATTTCTGCAAAATGGAGATTCTATTCTCCACATCTATCTCACTTCTGATCATTTTGATATTTTTATTAACTGATTTTTCAAACTTCAGTTATATTGCCTAAATGCACTATTGCTTTCATCCTTACTATTTTAGCAAATAGAACATAACAAATCTAGGCAATCGTCAATAAAAAGATGAATCTTTTTCCCACACGTGATGGTGTGTTGACTTATGTCACAAAATATCAGTGGAACAATTCTAAAGGGATTTAATTCCTGTCAACAGAGTATATATAATGCTAGCCTACTTAGAGTCAACACAATTTGACATTTTGATTTATTGACACTAAATTTTTGCAAAAATTTAAGTTAATCAGTTTTCGCAAGGTTTTTTGTTATAACGTGTCCCAAAACGTTCATGCCATAAACATTTAGATCAAGCAAGTAAGAAGAAGCAAAATCTTTATTCCTATAACTGCAATCATGAGTTTGAAAAGGTCATCACTAAGGTAGCCTGTCTAACATACATATCATTTTTGACTTACTACTACTTTATCAAACAAATACAATTTTAAAATCCATTCTTAGGTTCAGAACCGGAATTGAAACTAAATTCATTTGTCAATATGGAACATCTGAGACCCTATTCAAAGTCACCACCTTGCTGATGTCATCTTTAATAGGACTTTACCAGTATCCCTTCCACCTTTGCAAACAGCGGAGTTTGCCAATTAACAATGTTTCATCTGATAAGTGATGGAGTATATTGAGGAAATAATTCTTTGTGTGGCAACAAACAGGCATGATAGGCACCAGAATCTATCCACCATTCTCATGATCCAACCAAGTTACATCTAGAAAAGCATTCTACAAGAGACTCATCCCTTTTATCCTTGGAATCAGCCAAGTTTGCTTGATCTTATCTTTTTCTTGTCCTCTTAGGGACCCCGGCATTCATTTAGCCTAGGGGGGGACCAGTCTACCACATTAAAACAGTTCCATTGAGATTTCTTCTTAGGCGGATTGCTTTTTGGATCCAGATGCTTTCTTCCTTTTCTTTAATTTTGGGAATTCCTCTTCAACAAAAAAATTTACTCAGATGTTGCTGGAAATGTACCAGTAGATCTCTTTTCTGCAGCCATTATTCTCTTGATTCAACCTTACTATGATATCTTCAACAGTTCATCTCCTTGCGTTTGTGTTTCAAGTAGTGTTAAAGTCCTTCCACAATGGAGGATGGTAACTTTTGCAATAATTGCAGCCACTTAAAAACATCAGTCACAATCAAATCCTACATTACAAAGGTTATGGGAGTATTAGGGAAAACTTAAGATTTCTAACAATAGGCATTAAATAAATTTATAAGCTTCAGAAGGAGATCAGTGGATTATTGCCCTGCAATTCTTTGAAACTTGGTGACGACAGTCTTACTGTCTATCATCTTATAGACAGAAATTTTGCCACATGATGAATTTCTTCATTCAGTCATCTTCTGTTTGTACTTCTTTTCTAAAGCATGCCAAGATACTTTTGAGGTTTGCAGTGCTGTACACATTGCTACAGATCATCTGCACAGACCACTCAAAAATATAATTTTTTACACAAAAATCTGAGGTGTCCATGCTTTAGTACCAAGAATCGTTCATCAGCCGGAGTTTGAATGTATCATCTGACTAACAAGAACATTTCTCATTGATGAACTTCTGCAGATCAACAGTATTGCGAATAGCGAACATCCTTTGGATGCCACCTTAAAGTGGACTCCAGAAAACTTTGCAGGTTTCTCAGCCGGTGATAAGAAAGCATTTGAACGATTATGTGCAACCGTTGTTGTGTGCAGCAACTTACTGTTCCAGCATTTGTTGGACTTGAACTAGTTTTTTTTCTGTCACAAGATGGACCACAGATAAAATTAAGTGATTTAAAATACTAACAGTAAAGAAAAAATCTACACAAACTTGTTTCTGATTTAAGATAAAGTTTTATTTCTTTTTTAATCGTTAAACGACAAATGAATTTAAAAATTCAAGCCAGAGTAGAAAATGATAAAGGGTTAATCTCCGAAACCTCAAAGACAGAAATGTTAAATTTCTGAAGATGGTTATCTTACACTAACTGTATATAAAGTTAATGAGACAGAACATTTTGAAAAAAAGATGAAGCTAGAAAAAAAATAAAATACAAGAATTAATCCGAAGTCCACAGGAGAAATACGTGTTGTCCTTAAGAATCCAATCCCCCTCACTGTACCAAAGGTTATGGATTAAATTTCTTCCAAGATAAATGAATTTAAAACCTGTTACAGGAAATAGCAAGAGGTACCTCAAACGTCTTTACTTCAACGAACTGAAGAAACAACAAAGTCACAAGGACTCAGTTGATCGGACACTTGATTATTTGATAGAAAAATAAATGCGAGAGAAAGAAAAAATTTTCAGTGTTGAAAATCAAAAAATGACTTCTTTTATAGCCATTGTCAGCAAGGAACAGTCTTTCAGGGAAAGTCTGTTCAGACCAATTTTATCCAGAAAGTTGTTGTCTTTTGGAAAAAATAACAACTTTTCGAAAAATTGTGTCTGTTAGAAAATAGAATAACTACTTTTTGGAAACAGTAAACGACCTTTTGAAGGTTACCGTTACCATCGGCAAATTATAAGAGATATATTAACAGGAATTTATTTGATTTAAAAAAAATTGATTAAATAAATTTTGTCAAGAATTTATAAATCAAATCATTTGGTACAAATTCAAATCCAAATCCAAAGAAATGAATTTTCATTTGCCAATTTGCAAATGACTTTTCATTTTTTCCTCCAAAATAGTCCCTACTTTTTGATATCTCTCTTTTCTTTCCCATTCACACTGCTTAAAACCTAAACATGACATGTGTCTCCAATCCAAGCTAGAACTTGGGAAAATGGATATAGAAGAGAAATGAGAGGAGGCGGATCTATTATATATCTCACTACTAAATTTTGGAGTCTCATCATACGACTCAATGAGTTTACCTATTTTGTGGGCGTAGAATTTTAGAGCAGGTCAATTATTTTTTATGGTCTTTTAAATTTTTTTGCGTTTTAAATATTTTTTACATTTTTTTGATAAGATTTTATTCTTTTTTGTCTCAATTTATGTGACATGACAGAATTTTAAGGTAACTAATTTTTATTGTCGTATATGTTTTCTAAAATTGAATTGTTAATTATTGAATTTATAATATCATTGTAGTCATCTTAAATTAATATGTACTTTATTGTTCAATTATGTGAGACCGAATCCAATTCATTTCTCTGTGTTTATGACTTTTTAAATATATAAAATATTAATTATTTATTATGAATTGTACTATTTTTTTCCCCCCCCCTCAATTAAATTACTTTTCTTAATTTTCTTTTTCAGATGATTAGAAAATTTTGGAATGCAATTTAAAGTCGAATTTAGCAAGAAAAATTGTGCGATATGTTATATTTCCTGTTTTTTCACGTCAAGACTCACCAAAATATAAAACAATTCGAATTTGTAATTCTTATAAGCTACAAACTTCTATTTTCAAATACTTTTTAATTTTAAAAATAAATTTTTGTAAGTACACACTAATTTCACCTTTAATATACTTTATTTATGAAATATTAAGAATACAATTATTAAAAAAAATTATAGATAATTTGCCATGAAATCAACAAAATGAAAAAGAAACAACTGAGTGGCAGAGAAATGAAATTGTAATTCAAAAAGTAAGAGATGCATATATGTCTGTTAAATACATAAACAGAAGAAATAAAAATCAATTCTAAAGAAAATTGAAAAGTGAAAAGAAGGGATAAAGAAAACATACAACTTGTTTTTTAAGTCAACATATGAGAAATGCAATTTTTGAAGCAGTGAGGTATAATTTGTTTAAGCATAGTAATAATAAAATATCAAAATAATTTTTGATTAGGGAAGCGAATATGTTGACGAACAATTATTTTCCTATCCTCTTGTATATAGTACGGAATAATATATGTTGGAGTTCTAGCCAATTTTTTATGTGACACGAATAAAATCTAAAGGGTTGATCAAATTTTTTAAATATTTATTAAATATTTTGTGTTGATGATCATTCTAATTTATATTATTTTTCACATAATTTACAATTAATATGTTTCTCCCAATTTACATAACATAAATAATATTTCGAGATTCAATCAAACTCTTAATATATAGTTTAATATTTAAGTAATTAATTATTGTCATTTATAAACACTTTGGGGAATTTTAAAAAAAATATATAAATACACAATGTTTTTGAATATATTTAATAAGAGTGAAAACAATTTATTTTGATCGAAAATTGACGCATAAAATTTTTAAATTTTAGAATAAAATTTATATAATTATAAATGACGTTAAAATATAATAAATCAATAATAACTAATAATTTTAAATATTAAAAAAAATATATAAAAAACTTAAACAAGTTAAAAACTAACTTAGCTTAAATCTCAAAATTCAAAAGTAAAATGGAAATGAAGGATTAAAATTTTAATTACATGGTACGCATTCCAAGGGACTCCTGTCTTACTAAAGCACAATCACGGACTGAGAGTCATTCGAATGACACATATATATTAGTATTAATAGGTAGTTATATATATGAAAAATAAATATAACGTCAAAAAGAATTTGATTTCTGACTCTCGAGTTACTCTTATTTTATTCGGTATAATTAATATATATTATATTATATATATATATATGATAATTATATATTATTATAAAAAGTATAAAAATAAAGTTATATATGATATGTAAAATTTTTGTTTAGCTCTTCGGATGAACTCTTATTTTCTAGTAGATCCGCTCTAGAAGTATCAGTGAGACATAAAACTCAAAACTATTATATGTTCTATAATGGGGAAACTTTCACAATATAGCAAACAAAAATTTACATATGGGTAGCTATAGCAAAAACTTTGCATAATTGCGCTCCATAGCAAACATAAAAACTGATAATTCGCTTTTATTACAATACAAGGTGTATAATTCGCTAGCCTAAATTGTATAATTCGCTGGCAAATTTCGCTTGCAATTGTATAATGAGCTTTGCATTACGTTGAACGAAATAAAAATGTATTTTGTAATTGCATAATTATAAGGGTATTATAGCAGAATCAAAGAATATTTATATGTTTTCTCGCTTTATACAAAAACAGAAACCACAATAGATACACTTCTGTTGTATAAAGCTAAAGAAAAAATTGTATTTAATGAATTGTATAAGTCACAATTGTTATAATTCTTTGGCACTTGCTCTGCAATATTTGAAGAAAGAAAAAAGGTTTGTAAAATTATTAAATTAAGTGTATAACACGAAAGATATACATTTTTGCATTGTTTGTCTAACAATTTTCTCTCGCGTTATACAACACGAAACAGAAATTATACACTTATGTGTATTAAGCGAGGAGAGGGCGAGGAATGGGAAGAGAGTTGGTGCGAAGCGAGACTTTGGGAGAGAGACGGACTGATAACCTGATAAATGTGTTGCCCAATTAAATGATAAATTTTTTGCAAGTTAGCTATGGAGCACAAATATTAAATCAACCCTATCATTCCATTAATTTAGGTTATAGTTTTATTAGTTATTAGTTGCTATTATATACAAGGTTACCCTATATAATAACATGTCCAATTAAAATTCGACAATGATTGTTTAACCCATAAACTTAAAAGTTTGAAAAAAAAATTATACTTTTATTTAATAATTATTATTAGAAACCATCAACTACTTCAAAAGCAGATTTCCATATAGTGACAATTCACAAAGT
Source organism: Solanum habrochaites (assembly GCA_027704765.1). Taxonomy (NCBI): domain Eukaryota; kingdom Viridiplantae; phylum Streptophyta; class Magnoliopsida; order Solanales; family Solanaceae; genus Solanum; species Solanum habrochaites. The sequence continues at coordinate 47,585 of JAKWJA010000433.1, read as the reverse complement.
TTTTAAATCAACCAAAAACATCCCAAGTATGATCGGTATAAGTGAACTTCAATCCTCTATCATTATACACACTCACACCGGAATCGTTTGAAATACGATATAATATTTAGTAATAAAATACATAAAATTTTTTCTTTTATCATAATACTTGTATGGAAGTATTAGAGCCTTCTGAATTATTTATTCATGTTATATTTTGAATAGTTAAGAAATTATTTCTTATATTACATAATAAAATAACTTGTACCCAATTAAAACGGAGCGTATTCACAAAGCAAGCAGGGTGGGGAGTGGTTTATAGAGTGGGTGAGGGTTCACAGTCAGATACAAGGAATCTAACGGAAGACAATGCTGGCTGGAGAAAAAGCCACAAGAACCGGACACAAGCAACCTCTAACAACCTCATGTGTTTTCTTACCACAAATCCTTGTCTTTCTATAACCCACATGCACGTTTTGAGCGGATCAGAATTTTTATTCAAAAGATATATTAATTATTTTTTAAAGGAATTGAGCAGGAGAGAGGGAGGGGAGGGTGCCGGTGGGGGGAACGGGGGAGAGGGAGGGGAGGTGGAGGGGAGGAGATGTGGAGGGGAGGGGGAGGGGGGGGGGGAGAAGGGGGCGGGAGAGTGAGAGAGGGGGTGGGAGCGAGGGGGGGGGAGGGAGGTGGAGCTGAGGAGAGGGAGAGGGAGGGGGGAGGGAGAGTGGGGAGGAGACGAAGGAGGGGAGAGGGTGGAGAGGGGGGGGGGGGAGGGAGGAGGAGGGGAGGGGACGAGGAGGGGGGGAGAGGGGGGGGGAGGGGAGAAGAAGGGTTTATTTTTTTTATTATTTTATATATTTTTTTATAATAATTTTTTATTTATATATCCAATTTTTTTTCTTAAATGATAAAAGTTTCTTAAAATTTATTATTTTTAAATTACTACTGAATTTTCGCATACATTAGCAGACAACCAGGTACATAGGTGAGAGATGTATCTAAAAGGAAAAGGAGTGTATCATTGGAGGAATAGGACATCCGGATACATAGCCGAGGAATGTATTGGCGAGAGAACATTAATGTATCCGATAGGGATTTTTTGAATTTTTGGAAAAATATTCAAAAAAATAGACGAAAAAAAATTAAATAAGACTCAACATTTATAGATACGATGTATTTTCCGTCTCCAACAAATTCTGCCACCTATCGATTCTCATCCCACCCCGCCATCACCGGCAATAAATTTTCAATCAGAACACCAAACTCCCTCTCCTGTCATTCCAAAATTAATCCTAACATAATGGCATTCCCCACTTCAATATCCTACAAAAGTTTCTTGTTTGTGTTGTATTAATTTTTTTTGTTTATCACTAGCCTTACACATATCACCATCTTCTTCAATTTCAGCTGCCCCTGCATTGTTACCAAATCCACCTGCTCTGTCTCCTGATATAAGTCCTCTTTTTCCTTCACCAGGTGGCTCTGAGCTTGCTCCTACTGATTCTTCATTACCCTTAATTCCTTCTACCCCTAGCCCTCCTAATCCTGATGCTATGATTGCTCCTGGACCTCTTTATATGCCGTTTTCGCCTACGCAGTCTCTACCGGTGTCCTCTGCTGTTGCTCTGTATTCATCTTTATGTGCAATGGTGGTGTTGAGTTTGATGTCGACCTGGTTTACGCAGATCCTTCGTGTGTGAAGGTTCAAATTATGTTATGGGTTGAGGTACTTTGAGAAGTTCACACTTATTGTTTACTATGTTATGATTTATTATGTACTATACTTTGGTGGTATTAATTTGTTGTTGTATTACATTTTCATTGTCAAATAACAAGGGAAATAACACAATTTTTGTTTAGTTTTATCATCTCAAGATCTGCATTTTGGTTCTTTTGTTGAATGAGTATAATGTAATTAAGTATATGTAGTGGGAGAGCCACATGTACTCGAGGAGTGTTAACTGATCAGAAAATTATAGTGTAGATAGGAAAGAAGTGTTTTTTTTTCTTTTTGTTGTGTTGTATGAATTATTGTGTTTGTTGAATTCTCTTGATTTCTACGTATATTTACTTGTTTATATTTGGACACCTCTATTTTAAATTCCTAGTTCTGTCACTACGAATATGATGGGGTAATAACCCGGGTAAAAACGGTGGGAGGATGCTTGAAACACTTTTCTATGGAGATGGGATTACACGAGGGGTCAACACTTAGTCCGTTTCTATGTGCCTTGGTGATGGATGTATTTATGCGAGACATTTAAAATGAAGTGTTGTGGTATATGTTATTTGTGGATGACATAGAACTTATTGATGAGACGTGTAGAGAAGCTAATGCTAAGTTAGATCATAAATGCGTAACATGAACTTTGAAGGGCTAAAGGTTCTGTTGAGATGGACCCAAAATAAGAATATGTGAGTGCAAATTCAGTTGATTGATGTGAAGGCATGAGGGTAAGCGTGGATTGTGAAGATTTTGACATACAAAATTAGTCCTAAGAAAGATGGATCAAGATTTTGGTCTATAATTGAGAGAGAGAGGACCATCGTTGTGGATACAACATGGATGAAGGGAGGCTTGCATCTTGAGTTTATTGATGTGAAAGAAGGTCCTGTCAAAGCTCAAAGATATAGAAAGATAATTAATTGGTTGTTCGTCGCTATTGTTGGTGATGAGACTGAATCTTAATTAGTCTTAAAAGAGCATGTTGTAGAGAATGAGAACGTGAGATCGATTTGTAAGGTCATACTAGGAGTCATAGACATAAATGAGGATAACCACCAAATAAGGTAAGAGTGATATCTGTTGTGGGACAAAATGAGGAAGAGGGAGATGATTTGGAATGTGAAAAGGAGATGCATAAACAACAAATAGGGAAGGTGGGAGAGATTAGTTTATAAGTACGATAAAAGCGGCATAATTAAGTAAGGTCGAAAAGTCCTAGAGAGGAGGTGATAAAAACATGATATGAAACCAACTCAGGCTAATGAGAGATATGACTCTCGTATATGGTATGAGGCATGAAGACATATATTACAGTAGAATATTTGTAGTAGTGTCGCGTTGTCTTGCTTATGGTAGATTGTTTTTGCGACAGTACCATTTGTAGTAGTGTAGGCATCCTGTTTATTATTATTTTGTATAATACCATCCTAGTAATGTTATGATTTGTTCGATTATCACAATGATCATATTATTGTTTTGGTTCCTCTCTGGTAGACCTTTTGCACTGTTTCCTTTTTATTTGCTATATTTTTCTCGTTGTCTCCATCTTCTTTATATCGAGATTTGTTACACTTTAACGGAGGGTTTTTAGAAACAGTCTCTTTACCTCCACGGGATAGTAGTAAGGTCTACATACATTCTACCCTCTCCAAACATCACTTATGGAATTGGACTAAATATGTTGTTGTTGCCACTACTTAAACAACTGCATCTTGTAGGTAGGGGTGTTATGTGTTTGGCTACAAGCGATTTAAATCGAAAATCAAATCAACAACTGTATTGGGTGGATATGGTTTACATTTTAAAAATCGATAAATGTGATTTGATTTTGTCAAAAAATGAAAAAACTAATATGAAACTAAGCCGACAAATGTAATCCATATATTTTATAATATATAACATAATAATATTTTTTTTTATGAACAATGGTAAATATCTATATATTGTTTTCATCAACAAATTTATTTATGAAAGATGTCCAAAACGAGGAATATTATCCTTTGATTTCTCATGTATATGATGTCAATGACAGTTAATTGGTGGAACGTGGAGCCATAGACACTGAGGGATCTCGACCGACACTTTCGTCGAAAAAATTTATAATATTTTTTCAGATATAATTTTTTTCGATATATATATTTAATATATATCTATATATATATAATATATATTACTGTTGATTAATGCTTAGCTCTATGCAATTTGCTTTTTATATATTTTGATAACCCTTGATCTCAAAACTACTCTGCCATTAACTGGTGGGATTGGATGGAAAAGTCACTACTCTCTTTTTGCTTGGCCAATGTGAATTTGAACCTTTACTTACTGATAAATCGAAAGTTAGTTTTGTAATCAATGAACGATTCAAACTGACCCATAAGCACAAAACCTGGCATTGCTTGCTGACTTATGCATTGTAAGTTGTGGTAGTATCCAAAAAAAAATGACAAACTTAGAACTGATATTAATACTTAATTACTACTCATTATAATGCAACCCAAAAATGTCAGACTCAATAAATAACCAAGAAGAAAAATAACTTAGAATCAACTCCAATCCAATACTATTCTCCTACCCAAATCTTACTTTGTAGTTAGTGTTTTGGGATTCTAACTCAATATTATTTCTTACACTATTTAGTGGTGATTAAGGCATTTTAAATAGCCAAAATTCAATTTCACACTATTTTTTACACCATCACAAAAATGGAAAACTGCAAAAATAATAATGTTATAAATAAAGCAATGCATATTTTAAAGAAACCACTTAAGAAACAATTAATTAATAATATATTGTATCTTCATCTTAAAATTCACTTTATTTGTGTTGATCCATTCAATAATAATGTATAAAAATATATAATGTATAAGTATTTGTCAGCAACTTATATTATCCAACAAATTAGGTATATAAATTATTTTATTGTCAAATGAACATAAAAAAAGATTATTTTAGTCATATGGGTGAATATGAAAAAAAAGAAGAGTGAAAGAAAAAGAAGAAAGAACGATTTGCTTATGAAAATCCGAGAAAATATTAAAATAATAAAACTAATAATATATTATATAAAGGAAAAATATTAAAAAAAAGAATATTCATTTTAATAAAAAATTAGTAAATGAGTTAAAGTTGGTTACCCTACCATTAAGGGTTGTGTATTTATTGATTCAGTGATTATGGGTACGAGTATGATTATTGATTTAAAGACATGCTACGTCGTTATAAGATCATTAAGACATTTACTTGTCAATTTATTGATTATTAATAGTTATCAATTCAATTATTGATTTAACCGATAAGATTGACACAAAAATATATTGAAATTCTCTCATAAACAAAATGACAACCAAGTGAACCATGCACACGAATAATTGAATATGATAATATAGTCAAATAAAGGTAGCTTCAAGACTTCCTTCTTCTTACTATTCGCTCCAAGTATTCTACTCGTTCGCAATTATCAGGGCATGCTCTATCACTGAGCTAATAGCCCGTCGTGCGAGCCTCCCACTGGGGGCCCACTATGTCAAAAGCCTGAGAAACTCCATCCCTCTCTTTCCCTTTTTCGGACCTGAACCCTCTTCCTTCGATAAGAGCTATCTAACCTTTGTTGTCTTGCTATAACTATTAACTCGCTCTACGCTCCCTGTCTGTGTTTCCTTTCTTTTCTTCTTTTTTTAGAAATATCTGCCTGCTTGCTTTTGCTCTCGTTCGGGCTCGGGAATCCCTTGCGGGTTGGTGTAGGTCTTTATTAACTTTTCATTCCCACTTGAAAAGAGGAACAGGAGAGGATTTAAACAATTCTATCGAGCGAACAACACCAGAGAAAGAGATAGAATACCCTTTCTTAGCTAGCCTAGCGTTGCTATACTGACACACTTTAGAATAGTTAAAATTTTGTGTTATATTGACACACTGTCAAATCGAAGACATTTCTTTCCCTGACATATTGCATCTTGTTAAAGAGCAATACTGACACATCGTAGAATAGTTAAAATTTTGTGATAACTAAAAATAAAAATATAAAACTAAACCTTAGGTTAAGACTTTATATACTGAAACTGTATAAATAATTTATTAACTTTCTATCATGTTATGAATTAGACTGTTAAAAGATCTATAATTTAATAATAAAGAAAATCAAAAATCATTTTAAAAAATGCTAAACTAATTCATTATTCAATAGCTCAATAACTTTTTTCCATTTCGGATTTAGTCTTGAAATACCTACTTTACACTAAAATAGTATCAGTAGAATTTGGTGGATATGGGTATTTAGAATAGCAATAAGAAGGACTACTTATTAGTCTCTTTTCTGCTTATTTTGTTCCCCTAACAAAATGTCTCCAACAATGCGGAGGCCCCTTCAGTCGCCTGCCCCAACGGGTCCGGATCCTGATTACTGGTGCTACCAGTGTGAGACACGAGTTGCCGTCGAAACCCTACCCGATCTCCCCGCCGAGGTCATTTGTAACCAAACGGTAGAGTAGGCTTCGTCGCGAGTCCATTGACCCTCACGTGTTGTATCGTGATCTCAAGGTGACGTGCTCTATGATCAGATCGATGACCCTGCTTTCGGCAATCAGTTCATCCAGGTTCTCCGCCTCATAGCTGAGGCGGCGCTTGACAACGACGCGCCCCCTCCCCCGCCTTCTGAGCACGCTGATCCTTCCGATGACGATTTCCTCCGTGTCGAGCTGGACGGTTGGGGAAACGACGACGAGGAGGAGGAGGAGGATGAAGAGGAGGAGGAGGAGGAGGATAACGGAATCGGGGTTAGAATTGGCGATGACGGAGAAAATCGCGGGAATCGAAGCCAATCTGAGGATGACGACGACGATGATGATGATGATGTTGATGAAGATGAAGAAGTTGAGAATAGGGATGATGATGAAGAGGATCTTCGGAGAAGGCGGAGGGATGTGCTACGTCTCCGGCTACGTGACTTCGCCGCCAGAGCTGCCAATCGGCGAAACCGGATTCTGGACTGGGCAGAGATTCTGATGGGACTGGAAGACCACTCTATCGAGCTCCGGTTACAAGTTCCTGATGGCGATGGCTACGTCGGGAACCCTGGAGACTATGTGGACGCAGCGGGTTATGAAGCTTTACTGCAAACCCTAGCCGAGAGTGATGGTGGTGGAAGACGAGGAGCTCCACCAGCTTCCAAGAGTGCAATTGAGGGTCTCAATACATTGGTGATCAAGGAAGAGCAGGAGGTGATGGCATGTGCCATTTGTAAAGATGTAGTGAATGTGGGCGAAATGGCTAAGAATTTGCCCTGTGGTCATGGTTACCATGATGATTGTATAGTTCCATGGTTGGGTTCGAGGAATTCTTGTCCCGTCTGTAGGTTTGAATTGCCCACAGATGATCCTGAATATGAAGAGGAGCGCAAGAAGCGAGGAGCATGTGTTACTAGCAGTGGTTCTTCGAGCTCAAGTGAGGCGCCAGGTGCTGCCGCTGCTGCTGATGAGTAGAGTCCTAGTTAGCCGTGTTGATTGCTTGCTTTGGGTAAAACTCAGCCCGTGGCATTATTTTTTAGCTTGTCTTCTTGCTCTTTTTGAGTAGTTGGTGATTGTTTCCAGTGTATGTAATTCCGCACTTCCGCAATTTCTTGAATGTAATAATCTGTTTATCTTAATGCTGGTATGAATTCGCCATTTGAGTACTTATGAATCCTACATATTATACAAACTATATTACTTCTTTTAGACAACAAAAAGACTCGATCTTTATAGAGGGGTTGTTCATATCTTGTATTGAGTATTTCTTCAGTTGATTACTCCTTGCGTTAACTCGATATATAGTTTAAGAAAGTGAAAAAGTTTTTAATTTTGTGGTCTTTAATCATATCACATGAAACTAAATCAAAGAGTTGCTAAACGGAGAATAAGTCTGCGTTCTGGTTCATTTGTTGAAAGAGTGTAATGTAGTGGCAGAGCGACATGTATTCAAGGAATGTCAATATACTGAGTTGAACTCCCTTGATTCTTTGTATATTTTCTTGTTCATGTTTTGACACCCCCACTGTAAAAAGATCTTAGTTCTGCCACTATGTACACCCGGGCATTGTGTTAGGCATCCAGGGTAGATGATGATGTAATGTGCATTGAATGTAGAACTGCAAAAATTATCGTAATACTTATAACTATACTGCAACAAATTGGTCAGACCAATAACAACAAGATGACTTTAGAGGTAACTAGAAATAGCAAATGAAATAAGAATTATTAGAATCTACATACTATAGTAACTAAATTAGTACTATAAAGAATGAAACAATATTGCACAACTAGAACATAGAATGATATCAAATTGCAGAGGAGATCAATTGAAGAGCCTCTTCCAGAACCCGTCCTTGAATGTCTTGAGCTCAATGACGCTTTCCTTCTTTGGAGATGATGATGCTTTCCGGAACCCTTCTTTTAGTGTCTTGTGGTCGAAGATGTTTTCCTTCTTTGGAGATGATTTTGGCGTAGCAACACTCTTCCTCAGCATAATGTTTTCCTCCCTCAGCAAATCCATAGCTAAACTGAGCTGCCTGATGACCTCTCTTTTCTCTTCATCTTTCTGCGATAGAAGCTCCTGTTGAACTCTGTTCTCTTCTTTCAGCTTCTCAATTTCCTCCATCAGCTTCACAACTTCATCATTTTTGATGCGAAATCCACTTGCCATTGTTTCCTTCTCTGATTTGGGGATTTGTATTTCTTCTTCTAGATCAGGATCCTCAACCTCAGACATATTATCTGATAACTCAGACTCAGGGTCAAATATCTCTGAATAGCTGTCATATGATATTTCAGTGGCGCTCATCAGTGTCTTTTGTGGATGATACTTGGAGAAAGACAATGGAGACATCCACGGTTGTGTCATAAGACGAGTACCAGATTCACTCTTGATTTGATCATACTTCTCAGCTAACAAGCGATGGGTCTTGTGGAAATCCTCAACCATGTTAATGAGCTGAGGACGCTTCTTGTAATACATCTCTGCTCTTTGGGCGAAGGAATCTGCATCTTGTTCAACTATCCTCAGCATGGACTCAGTCTTCTCATCTAGTTCTGCAACATTACAACCTATCAATCAATAGCTGGTCCAGAAACATTGCTAGTCCAAGATACTTAAAACATCATTATGTTTAACTAATGTAGGGCAATTACTCACTCTAAAAGTTACCAACTTCTAAGTAAAATTACTCACAAGTCATAACTGAAAAAAAGAGTTGAAGATGTGAAAACATCAACTAACAAAAACATATCCCGTGTAATCGTCTAAACTGATGGGGGTCTGAAAAGGTCGGATGTAGGCAAACCTTATTCCTCCTACTCAAGGTGAATTCAAGTATCAACACAGCAAGTAAATTTTTTTCCACAAAAATATACTCAGTTTTCCATAAACCTTCAAACATGTATAAAAGAAGCAAGCAAGCAAAACACATTTGCATAAAGAAAACCTAGTGTGTATCTTTGAAAAAGGTCTGCAACGGTCACTTAAAGGAAGAACAGCAGATTAATCAGGAAAAGTAAATCAGCTATTTGAAATCACTCACCAGAGAGAGTTGATTGAAGCCATGGTGAACGATGTAGCGTTCCCTTCTTCTGACTGTCCAACCACCACCAGTGCGACGATAGCTTATCCTTTGCCTCAACCATTAGATCTATCTTCACAACAAAATTAATGCTAGAACAAAAAGTGTTATGAAATCACAATTAACAAAATAAATAATAACGAAAAGAACAAAGATAGATAGAGATAGATGTAAAAATGCAAGCAGATGTAATCAATCAAAAGGATTAGAAGTTGAGATTTATATGATTAGAGAAAGAATGCAATTTACCTGATGAATTTAACTTCAAAGTAGTTCAAATTTGAATAGAACTGAGATGAAAAACTCCCTCTCTCTCTCCTCACACGCTCTCTCTCTCTCACCTACCCTACTGGGGTTATGAAAGAGATTAGAGTAGTAGAAATTTAAATGTGCCATAACTCAACGGCCTCGATTTTAGTACTTTCTCTTATCCATGTCCAATTGCAGATTGACACGTGTTGCTCGTGCATCAATCCCCCAGTTAATGGGCCTCGTGGATCCGGGTTTGTAGTTTTAACTGGGGGAGCGTCTTAATGCTGATATGGAAAAGGAAAAGAAAAAGAAAAAGTATATACAACGGTCGAAATTTGTGTAATCTTTTCAGTTTTTTTTCCTTATAATGTTTTCAAGTGGAATTTTTTGGTAAGGTATTGTATTTTTCCTTATAATGTTTTGATCATAGATTTTGAAAGAGATCTTTGACTTCTTACAAAGAAAATATAATGAACGAGTAAAGATGGATAGTGCATGTATGATTCAGCCTAGGGCGAAGCTACAGTATTGCACAGAATTCTAAGAAATTTTATAATATATGTTTAAATTTATATGTAGAGAAAATACATAAAATTATCACTGAAATTGTCTCGAATTATCAAAAAGACATCTTAACTTTGTGGGTGTCTTATTTCCCCATTGAACAATTTAAGAGTTTTATAAATATTTCATTTCTTACCCAACCCCAATTGAAAGAAAAAAGGTGCAATCACGCACCAATAGTTTTTTGACACGTATTAAATTCTTTTAAATTTTTGTTTCATTTTCATTTTCATTTTTTCCCTCTTTTTTCTTAAATCTTCATTACTCATATCTTTTGTTCTTTGTTGTAAATCATTCAAAAGTAACAGCCATAGTCACCTTCAATGCAGCCTTTATGATGCTTCCATGTTACAACACTATTTTCGTCATCAAGATATCACTAAATAAAATCAATTCAATTCTCAAGTTACTAAAGCAAGGTAATTAGACCAAAAAAATGGAGTTTCATAGTATTGTCTAATCAATGAACTACTTTTTTTTTAAAAAAAAAAAACAAAAAAAAGCAAGAGACAAGAAAAAAAAAGTGATAAAAATGAATGAAGTAAATGAATCTTCTAAGTTGAACAAGATGAAGAAAATGTAATTGAATTTTTAAATTTGGGTGAAAAAGATAATGAAAAAAATAAATTAAATTAATTAAATAATTAATATTAAAGAAATATAATGACACATGACACTTTATGGCAGTAAAAAGATTGTGTCACGCATCCCATTTGATAACGAAGAGGCTTACAAAAGGGTGGGTTCAAAACCCACATTAGTCGGTATTTTCCTTTTTGTTATATGTAGATTTTATTTTCAAATAACAAACATAAAATTAACAAATGAAAAAAAAAGCAAAAAAGCACTTCTTCTTTACTGTTTCACAGACACAAACACAATAATCCTTTTTTTCAAATAAATATAAATCTGGGTTCATTACTTTGGAACTATAGATTATATTATATATATATATATATATATATTAGTATATATATATATTCTAAAATTCAAAACGCCATAAAATCTCAAAATTATGAATCCATTTCTGGTTGATTGATTGATGAAACCACGAGGATGACAAAAAAAGAAAAAATTGTGAATAGATAGCGCATCGATTGACCTCTTCTATTTTCTAGCGCAAAGAACAAGCAATGAAGTAGGCACATGCTTTCTATTGGCCTCAAGGGTGTTTCTGACAAGGAAATCATATAGGGCGGTGCGGGGTATGAGTTTGGAGCTTAATTCGTGAAATTTTTAATTCGCTTGTACGCCTTGTATATAATCTTTTTATTTAGACCCGTCACTTCGCTCTTCATTGATTCACCTTCGGATAATTTTTTAAATATTTTTTTTCTAGTTAAGTATGTACTAAAATATAATTAATCCTTAAGTTGTATTTAACTATTAATAGGATGTGACTTGAAATTTTATTTTTTATTTCTTAGAGGGCAATGTAGAACAGGTAAGAAATTGTATAATTTTTTATTAAATCATATTCATTGAATATCTGAATGATTTTGTCAAGCATTTAAAAAGTTCTCTAATAAATAATTGTTTTATTACTCTAGTACCATATAAAAAAAATTAAACTAACAGTTGAACCCAAATTAAAATCAATATACCCATCACAATACGCCCCTCCTCCCCGCATGTAGCTATAAAAAATTCCACTTCAACCCGCCTTTGAGACACATCCGTGTAACCACCCCGCCCCGCATAGCCTTCAGCCCACTTCACTCTGTATCCGCACCCCTGCCCCATTGCCATCCCTTAGTATAATGTTTAAATAACAATTAGGATACTCCTTGAATGATCAAAGAAACCATCAATGATATTAGCACAATTGTAGTTAGACATTGTTATAGATAAGCTAAGCTTCTCTAAGTCAAATGGTTAATGCCCAATGAATTCACAAACCAAAGTATTTGACCCAACAAAGGTGCAAAGACCATATATTGGAATTACACATGTGGTTGATAAGAGTACCACATCGTAATGTGATTTGAGTAAAAGAAAAGTTGGAAGTAGTATATAAATAGCTCATGCTTATCAAATTAAAAATTACGCAGCCACGCAGTGAGTACAAAGGCGAACGATCTTTGCGCTATTTACAAAGATACCGAGGGGTGCGCGCTGCAATTAAGTGGCATACGCCAATTTTTGGAGGGATTTTCTTAACTGAAGATCCCAACAATTCTACTTTAACAAAAGTTTGTTTTGTTGGTTGTTTTGGATACAACTTTTTAATTTTTTAGAGTCAAATTATTTATTTTTGTAGAGTGAAATTGTTTAAGTTAGATAGTAAATTTGGGCATGAAATTTTTAATCTTTTTTGAAATAAGCATGAAATTTTTAATATTTTTTGAAATATGATTTAAATATTTTTAAACTACTTAAAAAATAAGGAAGGTAAAAAATATCCTTCAATTTTGTTTTATCAATTGACTATACCCCTGTCGTTAAAACAAAGTTATATATACTCTCGTTGTTACTAGCTTCACTATTTATACTTCCTCAATTAAATGAAAACCCCAAATTAATTAAAATGATCAATTTTACTTAAATTTCTTAATTTTAACCTGACCCAAACCAAGAAAAGATATCATTTTTCAAAGAAATAGAATGTGGTTAAAATGGGCTATTAAATGCTAATTAAGTTTATAGATCGTCATAATACAGTAAAAAAACCTTTATAAACTAATACTCGATAAATTAATAATCTCTCTAAAACAATAATTTCCTCCAGTCCCGACTTGGGCCAACTTGAAAAAATCATCATTTTCGATAAAATAATAAAAGATAATATATTTCTAGAAGATCTCTATATAAATATATGGTCTCATTAATATCATATATTAATAATTCTTTAAAAGTACAAATATATCTATAGACAATTTAGTGAAATATGATTCTATTGTATTCTGTTTTTTTTAAAAATTTCGTTGATGCTCATCTCTAACTTTTCTTATTGCATCCACGAGCTCGATGTTATATTTTCAAATTGCACATAAGATTGTGAAGAGTTCTAGATGCTAAGTGTTTCTTTACACGCAACTGGTTCCAAAGGTATATTATCATCTTCAACTTTATCATCAACATTACTTTTTCTGACGGTATCCACGATTACTTCTATGTTCTAGTCCTTTGAACATGTATCACTTTCACTAGGATTATCCAACATATTATTGTCATCCATTTTATCGTGTGGTAACAAAGATCATTGACAATGACCTCAAGTTCATTAATGATGTTTTCACAAGCAGGTTCATTTAAAGTCCCTGAAATTGCATCTCCCAAATGAATTTTACAGTGTCGAAAACAATTGGTATTGCTTTTTTGAATATTTTTTTTCCTAACAGGGAATAGACAAACATATAGCATCCAAACATGAGCATTTAATAGATTCGTTTGTCCCACTTCAACAAGCTCCATACCACTAATTCTACAACACAAATCTGCCGATCATACATCTTGAAATACTCTTCTATTATCCACAAATCACAAGCGTCGAAAAATAGTAAGATACACATGATTATATGATGTCTCGTTGCACTTTATGATGTCATACTTATTATGGGAAATCAAAAAAAATCATGATCTATAACATTAGTAAGATACAAAATTTTACTAACATCTAAAATTAACCTTCATGAAATACTACATATCATATTCTTGAAATTAAATATAAATATTAATTTATCGATTAAATAATATCTCTATAAAAAAATAAATATCATAGTTCCACCTATATTAATTTATAGAGATTTTACCGTATGTTATTTTTTCAATTATTATACTACATGTGTTAATGTTTAGAAATGTCAATGGACGACTGCAATAAAATTAAGCTTTTTAACCCACAAAAATTTTAAGCCGCATATCACCTTTTTGTGTGTTTTAAGTCTCGCGGCTTTAAGTTTTCGTTCATTTTGTAGATGCCACCTAGATTCATTTCCATTATTTGATAGTATTCATTAGACCAGAAAATAGTAATTTATCTTCTGTTATTTGAAAATAAAATCTACGGTATCAAAACGAGAAAAAACTAAAAGTAAGAAATAAAGGAAAACTTATGAAAGTATATAGGTTTCCCTTTCAAAAAGAGATCGGACATTATATCATTTACCAAGAACCATCCACTTATTTAATAGTATTACCAAAATTCGGATTCGTTGAGTAATGTTAGGCTCCGTCAATGGATAGGAGGTTGATCGATAGTAACAAACAAGCTCTTAAAAAGACTTGAAAAAAGAGGCTTCGTATATCTAATCTGCTAGCATCTTGCAATGTGTCCAATTTTCACTTTCTTCAATGTGTATGATGCTCCAAAGCTCCCAAATAAGAACCAATTCAATTTAAATGTTAGAGAACAATATAAACAACATAAGTCAATCTTGCATAATGAGTCAATAGCTATTCCTATCTCCTTAACACAAAAAACCACCTTCTCAATAAGATTTCACGCGTTATAAAACAAAAATTAGCCCGAAACTAAATTACACATAAGAGAAAGGTGGGTAATCTAAAACTCAAAAGAAATGATGGAAGATAATTAATATCATCGTGCATATGATGGTCAGTGTAGAAGAAAAAAAGAAAAAAATATCTTAAAGATAGATTAAATATTAGCTTTATTCACAAAAGTAATATAGAATTATTTAGCATCTTTAGTTTTTTGGTGTAAACAACTTAGAATAGAAGATGCAGATCATTGGGAGCTTGCAATTTTGATCTACATCTTATATACAATTTTTTATATTAAAAAAGAAAAGATACTAAACTATTCTATTTTACTTTGCGAATGAGACTAGATCTATTTTGAAACATCAACTATATTTTTCCATCTATTACTAACCATTATATGTATAGTAGTATTATATTCCACTACTTCTATTGAATCTTGGATCCCTCTCTCCTTTATATAATTTTCTTTTGCACTAGTTATTAGTTTATAATGCATGCAATCTTTTCAGTTAAGCACCGGCGGAGATGGTAGAGGAGAGGTATGCTGATTAAGGAAATAAAATATAAAAAAAGTTCTACCGTTTTTTTTTTTTTATTCCGCTAATTCGAATTATTTGAAACAAAAAATTAAGGTGAGTAAGAAATTCAAAAAAATTAAAGGAACATAACAAAAGTTCAAAAAGTAAATGTCTTAAAAGGAATTTTGGTCTTACACACTTGCAATATTTTTTTTAAAAATGTTATAAAATCAAGAACACCCGAAAAACCTGTTCAAGGAGTAAGTAAGAAACGCCGAATTAAAAAAATTCTTAAATGCTATACGTCCTCATAACAGTTACCTCTCAATGGGCTATAGAGAAGCAATAGTACCCCAACAGAATTATAACCAATTGTTTATAAGCAATAGAAAAAAAAACATCTTCACATAAGAAAAAACGAAAGTTCAGTAGAATTTGACCCTAGCTCAGGTTGTTCCAATACTACTCCTGATATACTTGGCTCATGCTTTTAAAAAAACAAACTTCCTTCTTGGGTTGAGATAATTTATCAACACTCAGTTTAGAAAGCTCTCTGGAATCAAGGCTTCCCATGTCTTACTCAACTATTTTGGAAAAATCTTAGAGTTCCTGTTATTTAGTGAAAAAAAAAACATCGAGGCTTCTAGGATATACTTAGTCCCTATAAACTTTTGAGAAATGAAATCAAACATTACACTATTACTTACTTTAAACTTGAGTCTTAAAAACGATGTTAAAACGCATTAATAAATGACTCAAGAAAGATAAGAAACTTTGCGTTCGACTTACTATTTAAGCTCTTACATGTTCTGTGACATTGATTACTAAATTTCCTTCGAAATGGATTATGGATCATAGGGTGCTGTGATCCACAGGTTATGGATGATTTCATGATGTTTAGATGTACCTTCGAGTGTTAAAAGTAATTAGAGATATAGAATAACATCATTAGGGAATTATTACGAAAGGATTGGAAGAAGAATGCGGGAGAAGATTCCCTAGCGTGGGGCGCCAACCCTCAAAGTTTAGAGAACTTTCTGTGGTGCTCTAAATGGTGCGACGCGCCAGAAGGACCCCCACAAAGTTCAGAAGAACTTTCATGGCGCTCTGGCAGGCGTGATGCCCTAGCCCTTGCCCAAGCAATCTCCTACTTTTTTCCTTCCATATTTCATCTTCTAAACCCTCTAAAATTACACTGATTTTTTTCCCAAACACTAGGATCATGTACTCCACAATCAGATTTAAATTGTTAAAAAACAACTGAGAATTACACACCCTAAAAAAATGAAACTCTAGGCATGGTGGTAACAACTCAAACCAACAAGAATTAAACAATTGTTCTTCAAAAACTACTTTTTACATTCAACCAGCTCTAAAAGTCTTTGAATTTGACAAGTTGGTGAGGGGTGAACTAAACCCAACACGAAAAGGTCTCAAGACCTGATAGGGATCGACATCCGACGAATTAACTCGCAAACATTTGCGTCCTTGTGAATCTTGACTTTCTCCCTTTTCCTTCTTCGTTCTCTCTACTAAAAGCCCTATAAGCGTTATTTTTTTTTTGATTTGCTAAAAATTGAATTACTTAATTATACCCCTAATAAACCCTTAAAACAAAATAAAAAATTAATTAGTGAAAAGACTAGTTTGTCATTCCTTAAATCAAAATTGAGATTTTCCTTACTTCAACAACCCAATTTCTAATAGGCAATATCTCCCTCATACGGTATCAAAAATGTGCAAACTCGACGGCGTTGGAAAGATCTCTCCAACCATATCAAGAACTACCTCTAAATCATCCTAATATAGGAGTTATGACCGTTTGAAAAGTCCAAAAATTATCGTACGACTTGGGTAATTTTCCAGATTTTCCCCTTTCTTTTCAAAAATGAAATTTAGTCTCTTACTTATTCTTAGCCATTTAGTAATATGCGCATAGATGTTAAAGTTCATATTCTAACTAGATTACATTCTGTGGAAGTTAAGGTGCAGTGTGCACTCTTCGAAATTCTCAGGATCTTTTTGATGCTGGGGCTAGAACGTAATAGAATAGGTGCAATATTGTGGTTAAGGGATATCGTTGATAGAATTTAGGTGTTTGTAATGTAATTAATCGATAATTGGAAGTGGGATCAGGGTTTGATCTAGAGTTTCATTCGAAGTGTAGTAAATCTGGTGTTTAAGGTGGTTGTCCAAGGGGAATGGGTGGGTGGGTTAATTAGCGAAATTGTTTCATTGATTCATGTTATTATTAGATTCTCTGGTAGACTCAAGAACCGAGCGGGACGAATATACCTAGGTAAGATGATGATGAGTCAAGTTTTAAGTTTTAAGTAATTTCGAGGTATGTGAGGCGGTCCAGTGCTTCAGATGTGTGATGATGCATGCATGTTCGTGCTTCATTATGAATTTATGTATAATAAATGTCTCAATATTGATCATGTTTCTTGTTTGTAAAGTATAGATCATATAAATTAGCCTATGAAAATTGTCATGATGGTTCATGGGTGTGATCTTAATGAAGTACTATTGGTGACTGTTGATGGAGTGGAGTGTGTGAATAAGAATCATATTGTCAAGTTTCGGCAAAGCCTAACTTGCGATCAGATTGCCAGTTATGACATAGCACGGTTCTGCAGTAATTATAGAATTGGGGATGCATATTTCCGGATAAGCTAACTGGGGACGGGTTAGGGTACCACGCCGGTGCAGACTAAACAGTTTGATGTTGGGTTCCATGAGACGCCCCCGGCACCAACTTATGTGTTACAACAGAAAAGGTGTATTTAATTATAAGGTTGATTATGTTGTTTATGCTGACTATACATGCATCTGATCGATACTGTATGTTCGACTTGTTCATATTCCACTAGTGGATAGACTCGTGTGTATGTGATCTTACAAGTGCATGTGGGGTGTGTACAGATTCTGCACTGCTCTATTTTTGTGTTGGTGACAGAGCATCTTAAGCGGTTATTGACAGAACTCGTCCTAGGAGGATAGAGATTATCGTATTGACTCAAGGGTGAGCTGGCATCTTCCGGCGTTACCATGGTTCGTCATTTATGACTATGGTCCACCATTATCAGACTTTAGCTCAGTTTTAGTTAGGTGAATGGAATTAGTTTTTTCTTAATTTTTACTTGGCATCTAGTAGTAGGTTTTAGTACTTTAACTATTCACATACGAGGTTTAACTTTCGACCAAGTATTTACTTGTAGATCTTTTGTTTAGTAATGGAACGTTCGCGTGAGTTGGCTTGACTGCTTCATAATTAAAGTCTAATTTAAGAATAATTTTCTTAGTTTGATCGCTAGTAGTGGTTCTCCCATCGGCTTTCGAAGGTGGATAACCACTCACGACGGTGTCGGGTTTGGTCATGACAAAGTTGGTATAGAATCGAGGTTATTGATCTGAGCTACCGAAAACGAGTTAATAGACATCGCGGGAACCTACGGTGCGAGGACTCCTTTACTTTTCTTTGAGAGATATAGGACTTTTGGAAATCTCCATTTTCTCGTCTCCTTATTGCTATAACTTGATTCCAATTTGGTTTCTGTCAATTCAAATTGGTATCTAACTTCTTTCATTTTCTGTCTGCAGATGGTTAATACTAGGTATAAAAGTGTTGGGCTCGTAACTTACCGTTCAATGCCCCCCCCCAGCTTGCGAAACGGTGCAGCGATCGAGAGGTCGTAGTTACGAGGGTAGCTATGAGGCCGTCGGCGAGCGGAGGAGGGGAGAGTCGGCAACTGTGGAATGATCTGGCTGTATGGCCGATATGACAATGTTCTGGTGAATGAGAAACCTCCGGCACACATGAAAATATAGAAGAGGAAGTTGAGATTGAGAATGTTGAGGAGATTGAACGAGGGGAAGGAGTGTAGGCTGAAGCGATAGGATGTTCCTGACTACCGATTTTGTTATTAGCTCAATAGATCATGTAATTCTTGAAAGGGTTGGCTGTCCAGGATTTTTTCCACTTACTCAAGCCCTTACTAACCCTCTGGTAGCTAAGACTTGCGCGCAGAAGGGTGTTTTTGTTAGTTTGGTGGTAACGTGCTTCTTCCGTCGTTTTTTGTTTCAAAATTTTTCGGGGGGGTTTTTTTTTTTTTTTTACTGATGTTCAGTACATGCGCATGATATAGTGATCAAAGTTTCTGAAGCTTAAGGCATCCGACATTTAGTGTTTTGAGACTGAAGAGGCTTATTTAAAGTTCATCTTGGATTGTTATTGAAAGAGCATATAAGTGAGTAGTGTTTACCAACACATGGAGGGGAAATTCGTTGCCTCCAACTTAATGTGAGTTCACAAGCATGGTGTGAGAGCTTAGTAGAATTGCATTATCTTGCACCTTTACCCCCACTTACTTGGAACCCAATTCCAGATATTAAATTGGAAGAAGGATTGTACCTATGACCCTTAAGCAGAACGCAAAGAAGGATGAGGTTATGGCCCTATAGAGCAATGTGGTATGTCTGTGTGTGGTTCTTATTGAGGTAAGTTTCATTTTTATCCAAATTAGTGTCCAAAGTTTGGTGTATACTGAAGAGGAGAGGATCCGATTATTTGTTATAGGTTTGAATTCTGAATTGGAAGTTTTGTCTGTTCACATGAACTTCTGCAGAGAAGAGTTTCAATGAGGTAACAGATTATGTTAAGTGGAGGGGGTGAGGCGAGATGGTCAATCTAAGACATTGGCTAAGAGCGCCAAGAATTTTGAAATTTTCATGGCTCCTATGCTAGAGGATCTGGTCGACCAATGCTCGCGGCCAAGACAATTCAGTCCGTCATGCTCGCCTCTACATGTAATTGTTCGGGAACTCCATACAATAATTTTCAAGATAGACGGAGTTTTGTACATGTGACGGGCAACAGACCATCCGTCGATCACATTTGTTTTTAATTGTAGAGAACTTGGACATATGAGGAGAGATTAACCACACACGTGTGTTCCAATCTAGACAAAAAAAAAACAAAAAAAAAAACAAAAACAAAAAAAAAAGCCTCGATCAATGGTACCCGCGGGAAATTGGTAATAAGGGTTTATAGGGATCACAAAACGGGGGCGGAGGGACAACCAGCAATGACCGTGGAGGTAAAGACATGGGGACCGGATAGGTGAGGTATGTTCAACAAGAAAGGAGGTGGAAGGAGTCAGCTAGTTGTTGATGAATAAAGCCTTAGTGTTTGCTTTTTCCGGGACAAAAAATGAAGGCGAAGGCAATCTGAGTGTGATCACAATATTACGTATTCTGTTTGTGACCGGATGGTTAATGTGTTATTTGATCGAGAAATACTTATTCTTATGTGTTAAAGAGATTTACCTATGAATTTGAGACGTTGTGTGATGTCTTGTTGCCCTTATTCGTGTTTCTACCCCTGTTGGAGAGTCAATTATAGTCACCCACGTAATCAATCTTAACCATCCACACAATTTGCTAGGATGTTTTCTGCATATATTCATACAATTTACTTAGCTTAATGCCTAGTATATTGCACAGCTGAAGCTTGCTGAGGACGCGATCTTAGATAAAAAAAATTAAAAAATGTTCAGATTTTGTTTGTAGTTACTAGTCCGTTTAAGAATGTTGTCATTTTTCTCACATTTGAATGTTCGTCATTTTTAATCATGGCTTCCTCCATACCACACCACCTCCCCCCCCCCCCCCTCTATTGTTCTTGATCCATTATTTTAAAAACGAGTTGTGAAATACGATAAGTCTGTTGTTGATAAATATAAGGAGAGAGAAAAATAGAAATACTAAAGAAAAAGTACTACTCTCTCTGTTCCAATTTATTGACTCACTTTTCTTTTAGTCACTCTCGAAAATAATGACACAATTCTAGATTAGGTAACAATTTAACTATAAAATATTTATTTTACTCATAATGAAATGATTTACACCTAACAAATTTCTATCATTCATTTTGATCACCAAGTTTTAAAAGTCTCAGTTCTATCTTAAAACTTTCGTGCGGAGGTCAACAACCTCTCATAACAAGGGACGGAGGCGTAGTAAAGTAGAGAGAGAATAAAGAGACAACTCACTTTGCAAGAAACCAAAATGTGGCCTTTACTGTAAATAAATAAAAAATAAAGATTTTTATAGCTAAAAATTTAAAATGAGTCTACTAAAGCCAATTAAATATATTACTTTTGTCATAAAATACCATATTTTAAAAAAAAATTATATTGGAATATGTTATTGTTGTTATGAAATCAGAACAACCCTTGCAAAATTAAGTTTTTAATAAGCACAAAAAACCGCATATACATTGTTTGTGTTTTAAAGTTGCTCTGCTTTCTTTAAGTTTTAGTTCATTTTGTTAATTTGCTAATATTGATTATTCAGTTTCATTACTTGCTAGCAGTCATTACCATTGAAACTTAGTAATTTCTGAGATTTGAAAATGAAAATCTAATAGAGCAAAAAGTAAAAACAAACTAAAGTAATAGGGAAAACTTAGCAAGTAATGGTTTTCTTTCAACAAAGAGAACAGACATGTAGTTTATTACCCTAAACCATCCCACTTTATTTTTATAAGCTATTTACACACAAAAAAATATACTCGAAGTAAGTTAAGCTCCGCCCCTGGATAAAGGTTGGTTGTGAAAGTAAAAACGAACTCTTAAAAGATGGCTTTTTGGGTATATAATCTTGCTAATATTCTCAATTGCTTCAGTTTTCATCTTCCTTCAAGTGTATGATCAAAAGAGCACCCAAATAAGACGAATGTAAATGTTAGGAGAAACCAATATATAACAACATAAATCAATATTGCAAATCTGTCAATAGTTGTTCCTATCCCTAATACAAACAGTCACGCTCACCAATGCCCAAAACACAAAAGATTCACACGGGTAAACTAAAAATATAGCCAGAAAGTAAATTACACAGAGAGAGGATAGGGGGAAATCTAAAACTGAAAGAAAAACGTGGAGGCTAATATTATCATCATGCATTGGTGGTTGAGTGTGGAAAGAAAAGAAACACAAAGATTTCGAAGTAGCATTTAATATCAATTCGGTTCCATCTTTATTTTTTTTTGGTAATCAACTTAGAATGAAGATGTAGATCATCGAGATACCCAATTTTAAATCTACCTCTTCTATGCAAAGTTGGTTATATCAAACAAAGAAAATATAATAAGCTGATTCTATTTTAAGGGGCAAATCAGACTAGATCTATTTCGAAAATCAACATTCTTTCCATCCATATAACCCATATATGTATAATGGTATTAGATTCCACTACTTGTATTTAATCGTGGATACCTTTATCTTTTGGTAATTTTCTTTTGACACTCGTGATTAATTTATAATGCGTGGGGATTTTTCAGCGGGAGATTGCTGGGTTAAGGAAATAAGAACATGAACAAGTTCTAGTTTTTTTTTTCTATTCCATTTATTTGAAACACCAATTGAATGTGATGAGAAATTTAAAACTATAGAAACTGAAAATTCGAAAGTGGAATTGTCTTAAAAAGTTTTGTCTGCTACACGGCATAACATAATTTATAACAATGAAGACTCGAACCTGCTTCAAGAGACAGGAACGCCAGATAAGCAGCCACATTTTTTCTTGAACGCTTTAATCCTCATTGTACTCTCATAGCCAGGAGCAAATTACCCCACAGATGCCATTCTTGCTTTTTAATTTTAACAAATGGTTGCACTCTATTTGTATACTACGAATCTTAGGGTAATAATATAAAAGAATAATTGTATTCACAAAAAGTTCTAATTCTAGAGACCTATGCAACTAGGATATTCTAAGGGTCTTTCATGTAAATCCATGACCTCTCTAGCTTCCAAAAATTCTTCATATATTTTTTAGAGTATTCTCTATTCTTCTTCCATTAAGTCTTCCATATAGCAATATTACATAATATTGTTATTTAATCATTACATATTTACAAAAAAGTCTACATTCTAGAAAACTCTATACAACTAGATATTTTAAGGTCTTTTCAATGTAATAAGCCATGAAATTCTAGGAATATTCCAACGATTCTCCTAATGCCTAGAGATATTCCACTAAGGACTATTCTTATTTCCAGGTAGAGTCTTTTCATAGGGTCATACTAAAAATAATTGTTATTGATCCTACAAACTCTACAAACAAGATCTTTATTCTAGAATACTCTACAAAACTAGGTTTTTTCTTGTAAATCCATAAAATCCTTAGATCTTCCATAGATTTCTCTATATATTTCTAGAGTATTCCACTAAGGACTATTCTTCTTTCCATGTAAGTCTTTCATATGGTCAATACATAAATAATAATTATTCTACGAGTCCCTACATATTTATAAATAAGTCTTCATTTTAGAATACTCTACACAACTAAGTTTTTTCTTGTAAATCCATGAAATCCTAAAATTTTCCAAATATTTCTCCATATATTTCTAAAATATTCCATTAAGACTTATAATGGACAAATTTATGCCACATGCCGCCTAACTAGTATGATGACATGATAAATCATGACATTAGGGTTGATAAGTCGTCTTTTGTTTTTGGGCTTTATAGTGATAACAAGTGTAAAAAACACTTTCATAGAAGAAAAAAATAAAGAAAAAGAAAGTTCATCAGAATTTGGATATATCTCCTTTTCTAGTAATTGAATTGGCGTTAGTAAGCTCTGATAGTAGTAACAATGTCATTATTTTGTGAGGTATTTTTATATTCGTTAAAAGAAAAAAAATAATAACAGTTCACTTCGATACAATAGAAGGAGAAATGAAAGAAAAAGAATGATACTACTATCAACAAAATTACAAAGATACATGAAGTCAACATAGGATAAATATGATTATTATGACACCAAAACGGAGTTTCATGATGACATTTAACTAGGGGATTTATCTATGGTTAGAGAGATTGTAAGATAGGAATTAGAGTGAGCTGATAAGAAGAGATAAGTGAGCCAAAAATTAAAAAAAAATTCTATATTTTCTTAAATGTAGAAATTTTTACTAAGTACCCTAATTGTTAACTTATTTTTTGGATCTTGAACTCTAATTTTTTTAGTATAAAAAAACAAAATCATCCTGTGTTCAAGTGAAGTCATGCACTCTAAACGTAAAACGCCATGCACCATTGGATTTGCGGTTGGATGGGGAGTTCATAAAAAAGAAAGTTATTTTCTAGGTGAAAGATGGAGATTATGGAAGATAAAATACCTTTTTATTAGAATTGATCTCTTTCGATGCATGTCGATTATAAGGAAACTTGTAACACAAGAGAGTAAGCAAATGAAAGATTTTCATATCATATGATGAAATGAATTTGAAGTATCAATCTTAACGAATATTTTTCGATTATAACCCTGATAATCCACACTCTCAAAGTAATAGCAATTTAAGAAAATATAGATATTTTATAATCTTCGGTTCATAACTAATCTATTCTTTTCGTTCCTATCTTACAAGCACTCTTATCATGAAACTTTGTCTGGTGTCATAATAATCATATTTATCATATGTTGATTTCATCTATCTTTGTAATTTTTTGTTCATATTACCTTTTCTTTTCTTTCATTTCTCCTTCTATTATTGTATCGAAGTGAACTGTTATTAATATTTTTCCTTTTAAGGAATATGAAAGTAGGGGTGGTAATTTCAGCCCATATTAATACAATGAGCTCATTTTGATCATATATAATGACTTGAATGAGCTTCAAGCTATTTTTAAAAAAAGTCTCTTCAAATATGGTCAAAATGGATTCAATATGGGTATCCATTTGATACATATTAGATCACTTATTTTCACTTTTACTCAATAAAAAAAAATTTAGAGGGAGGTTGTAGAAGTTGGGAATGAGTGGGGGTGGGGGGCGAAAATGCCCGGGCGAGAGGGTAACTATTTTTTTTTTTAATACCAAAACATAATTCTTTTTGAAAAAAAAAGGGTGTGTTTGGTGGAAGGTGGGTGGTGAGTGGGGGGCCAGGGGCGTTGCCCAGGGCGGGTTAATTTTTTTTTTTTTTTTTGAAAAAATCTTTTTTTAGGGGTAGGTTGGTGAAAATGGAGGGTGGGTGGGTGCCCGGTATGTGAGAGAGTTCCATTTATGTTTTTGAAAACCAATTTGGTTTAATGGGTTTAGAACTATTTTGACCAACCATATTTGACTCAATTCATCTATATTGGATGGATTATGATCCATCATTTTTTTCAGACAATATTCAAACCATGCAAAATCAATCCAATCCGATCGTTTGTCACCCTTATATGAAAGTACCTCACAAAATAATGACATTATTACTAGCAAATCTTACTTACGCAGATTTATTTGCTAGAAAAGAAGATATGTCAGCATTCTAATAATGAACTTTCTTTCTTTTTCTTCTATGAAAGTGATTTTTTGTATTATTATGACTGAATGTGTTGTAGTTATGATGATTTATGGTAATGGTTATAATGATATTTGAAGGTGAAAGACTTATATTGAAAGAAGAATAGTTTTTAGACCATCTCCAATCTACTTCTATTTTACTTTGTATTATCTATATTTGGAGAGTAAAATAGAGTATAAGCACTCCAATTTCCGTCCATATCAGTCTCTATTCTTCATATTTAGAGAGCTGAATAGTGGTTCTCCGAATTTGGAGAACTATTATTCACACTTTTTATTTCACTTTTTTCAATATTTTATTATTATTTCTATTATTATCTAATTAACATATTATTTTACATATAATTTCATTAATTAAATATCTAATATTCATAATTCTTTTTAAATATAAATGAGTATAATATTTTTAAAAATATATATTATTTAACATATACTACTTTCTTTCGAATTAATATTATTTTAATTTTTTTTCTATGTTCATCCACCATATAATTTGATTTATTATTATTTTCACTATAAAAATAGACAAAATTAAATAATACGGTGAAATTTTAATTTAAAATACAATACACTCATGATACTTTAATGCAAGATAATAATACAATATAATACATACCTTAATAATTTAAACGAGATAATTACAATATATGATACCATAATATTTAATTTCACAAACTTATTTAGTAATCTGATATTCGTTTTTAGATTTAGCACTATTCTAAAGAAAAATAGATATGATCCAGAGATTGTTACGATTGAGATTGCGATTGCGATTGTGAGTGTGCTAGACAATAGCATTAGATATGAGCCGAAAATTGGTTGTCGATTGTGTATTTTTTATAAATTCAAATAAAAATATAATTTTTATCTTAATAAAAAAATTTTAGATCACAATGAACAATTATAAAAATAATTTTTGGGAAAAGAAGAAGAATTTATATTTATGACAATAAGACACATAAGAACCGAATAATCATAATCATATTGAGGAGAGCACCATCATTTTCTTTTAAAGAGTAAAAAATTAGAGAGTTAGACAGAGTTGTTGTTTAAAAAATAAAGACTATATATTTGGAGGTAAAATAGACTTTAAGAGGGAGAGGCCCGAAATCTAATATTCTAAAATAATAGAGAAATTTTTTAATACCATATTTACATGGAAAGTCATCAGAACATTTAGTTTGTTTAGAGTATTCTAGAATTAGAACTTCTATATAAATATATAAGGACTCACATAACAATTATTATTTTATAAATTAGCCCTAAATTGTGTATAAATAGAGAGAATCATTATTGTATCAATTAATCAGACAAGAATCAAAGTCATCTTTTTCCAAAAAAAAAACAAAAAGCCTCATCACTCTTGGCTACTTTAGCTTTACACTAACCCCTATATCACCCCTCGCACCTCCTTATAAACACCGACACATAATTTCATATGTCCACCCATCTTCATCAACTTCCCTCATTAAGAAATTAAAGTTTTCAAGAGCAAAATAACACAAAACAATACTTTTTTTTTGGAAGGGGTTTACTCCAGTAAGCAAATATCAAACAAAACCATAAATAGTTTGAATTTGAACCCATATCGGAACGTGTGTAGTTTGGTAGATGTTTATTCACAGCAACAAGCTAAAGTCCATTCAAAGTTGTTTACACCAAAAGAGCAAGAATACTAAAATATTTCATACTATTACTTAATGAATAAAATTAAATTTATCTTCAAAATATCTTTCATTTCTTTCCTTCCACACTGATCACCATATACATGATGATATTAGCTTAATTCCACCACTTCTTTTGAGTTACGGAATATGCACTCGAAGGGGAGGGACGTAGGAGGGATAATAGAGAAATGGCTTTATATATACTTATATCTACGCTTTGGTTTTACTAGTATTTGTGTGCTCAGCCACTTTGAGCATTGATTGAACAACGCATTGCCTAGCACAAGAGTGATTTATGTTGTATATATATTGCTCTCTACATTTGCATTAATTTGCTTCTTTATTTGGGACTTTGGCATCATACCTTGAATAAAGTAACGAATTTGAAGCATAATTGGAAAGATGTCGCAGATTAATATATGAAGCCTCTTTGTCAAAATGCTCTTTTTACTTTTGATACTTCCGATCAACCTCCTATCTAGTAAACCACTATACCGTTTATTTTGATCGGTTCTAACGATCAATAATTTTAGTTTAAATTTTTTGTTTATATTAGAAAACATTGTAACTATAGATAATACTTTACAAATGCGAACCAATTAAACAATTTTTTCTCCTTTTTTATCTACGTTGATTCTCTTTTTTTGGTAATAACTGCGAAATATTACCACTGCAACAATAATGAGACTATGATTTTGTTTTGATCAGATACATACCCTTCGTTTATACTTTAGTCCATTTTATATCATAATATATCTAAGGTTAATCATTAGGCACAATATTTCATGGCCAATCAAATCATATATGTCTAGGAGAGCAGACATTTTCTAGAAAACGCAAGATGAAAATACAAAAAATTAGGAAGAAAAAACGTAGCTCTAAATTATCAATTAATTATGCTTGATAATTAATATTATTTAGAAAATATAATTGTTAGATTATATTTTTTTCCATTTATCGAACACAAGAAAATAGATCAAACTTACTTATTATTTCAAATATCATTTTTTAACAAAACATTTTACATGAAGATTAAAACATATTCCATCGTTCTGACCCCAATCTATCTAGGTATTTCATGATTCTTTTTCATCTCAACATTATCTAATATTTTTATTTATATATCATATTAAGCTTGTGTTTGCTTCTGTATTAAATATGTCATTTGTTAAGTGTCATTTTATTTCTTCTTTTACGTATATCTAACGTATATACATGAATTATAAACTAAGGGATGCTAGAGTAATTCTTTAATAATATTTAAGCAAAAGAATGAAACTTGTAATTCCCCGTTCTCTTTTAATCTATGTAAGTATCACGCTCTCAATTCACATCGAAGAAAGTTTATTGCGATAAAATGTACTAGTAATTCTAGTGAACATGGTAACACCTAGTATTCGGTGGTTATAGAAATGTCAACGAGGGAAAAATTGGGGCAGAGAACTTTTTTCCGTAGTGTTGGTATTTTTCCAACCTTGTCAAGATTCGGAGATAAATCAGAGTCATCGGTGTAGGGAAATCCGGTAGACATCGGATGGAGTAAATATGAATTTGATTGCATAATCGGTTAGGTAACTCGTTAAGAAACTCGTACGATTTCACGGAATTGAATTTGAATAAGTAGATTTTCGAGAATCGCTCTTTAGCATTAAGGGTATTTTCTAAGCGTAATGGTTTAAGTGTTGTAAAAATGGAGGAATTGAGTTTCTCTAAAAAAAAAAAGGTTTTGTCTTACTTTTGGCCATTGTAGCGGGATTTGTGCTGCTAAAACGGGACGAGTGTCATTGTAGCAGACGCAATGAGGATTGGATGTATAGATTTTTGTGATTTTTCCAGCAAGCGAGATTCATGGTTCAAAAGTCTTCACTGGGAATGGGGTGCCCGCTACACAAAATAACAAAAAAAAGCTGGATTGTTACTTTCTCTATTCATTACATCGCGAATAAAGTCGTATATGAACCTCTAAACGATCTTATTTGACATTTTTTGAATTTAGAGCTAAGAATGGACCTTGGGCTATTCCAACCGTTTCTAATATTCACCATTCATTACGCCTAACGGTAAGCTTTAAACTCCCCGAATTCATCTTTTCGAATCCGTAGAATGTAATAAATAAATATTGGAGGGAAAGGTTCCTTGATAGATTTTATGGTGTAAGTAACCCTATTAGATAATTAGATCATGGGTTTGATCTAGAATGGGTTGGATCAATAATTATTAGTAAGCAGGATAATTAGCGATTGTTTGTTATTTCCCCGTGTAATTGTGATTTGGGTTTTCTATTAGATCATAACACGTGAATGAATCCCGTAAAGATAGATCAAGTTTCTTAGGTTGTTCACAGCTTGTTTCAATGTAGGTGATAGTTCATTACATGATTTGTGTTTCTGCATGTTCTTTGCTTACTTAATGAACATTATTTTTTGTAGCCTCTGTTTTTTTTTTCTTTTTTTTTTTTTATTGGGTGGGACGGAGGGAGGGGGGATTGGAACCTTTTGATACTGTTGCTTGTTGTTTTAAGGTAAGTAGTTGCTCTTGCTGCCCGTCGTTTTCTACCTTTTTACTTGATTGAAAAGTTAACTCAATTCGATCCCTCAAACATCAATTGACGAGTGGCCTTTCGTTCATTGGACATTTGCTAGTACAATTTATTGTTTCTTGTATCCCCGAGTGTTGTTTGTAGTTACTAGTTCTTTTAAGAATGTTTGTTGTCCATTTTTTATTTTTTTGAATGGTTCGTCATTTTTATTATTATTATTTTTCTTTTAAGTCAGATTTCCAAAAAAAATAATAATTACTATACTAGGTAATATAGAAGTGTAAAAATACGATTTTATCCCTTAATAAATGATTTTACAACACAAACAATTTCTATCATTCATTTTAAAACCACAAATTTTAGGTGTCTTCCTTCATTTTTTAAATTTCTATCGATCAAATAACCTCACATAATTCACACGCTCACAACCGAGTCAAACTTATCTCATATAAAATGGACGGAGGAAATCAAATTAGAGAAAGAGAAATAGAAACAATCATTTTTGTCAAGAAAATGAATGTGGCTGTTCCATGTCAACTAAATAAATAATTTATTGCTAAAAAATTAAAATGGGCTACTAAATACCAATTAAATCTATAGTTAGTGAAAATATGCAATTTTTTAAATATTATACAGAATATGTTATTGTTATTGTTATTGTATAGGGATGAACATGGAACGATTGCAATGCAAATTAACCTTTTTAATCACTCACAAAAATTTTAAGCCGGATAATACTTTTTTTTGTGTGTTTTTAAGCCGTGCAGCTTTAAGTTTTCGTTCATTTTATTACTTTGCTAATGTAGATTCAGTTCATTACTTTGCTAGCATTCATTACTATTAAAACTTAATAATTCTCATTTATATGAAAATAAAATCTATGTATAGTAAAAAGGAAAAAACTAAAGCAATAAAGGAAAAATGTATGCAAGTATATGGTTTTCATTTAAAAAGAGAATCAGACATGTATTTATTTACCAATAAACAATCCACTTATTTTTATAAGTATTTACACAAAAATTATATGATTCCTTCGATATAAGTAGCTCCACTCCTGAATAGGAGGTTTGATCGAAAGTAAAAGAGAACTCTTAAAAAGAGGTTTCATATATATAATCTGCTAACATCTTCCTAATTGCTTCTTTCAAGGATGTGCTCCGGATCCAAAGCTCCAATAAGAAAAAAATGTAACTGTTAGAGAACTATATAAAACTATAATCAAAATATTTCATATTTATCAATAGTTTGTTCCTAACTCCTTAAACACACAGCCCCCGTCTCACCTTCAACCACTCTGCCAACACAAAGAATTCAACGTTTTAACTAATAATTGGCCAGAAAGAGTTACACAGCGAGAGTTAGGTAGGATAATCTAAAACTCAAAGAAATGGTGGAACTTAATAATATTATCATGGATATGGGTGGTCAGTCTGTAAGAAAAAAAATGAAAGATATTGGAAGATAGTTTACTATTAATTTTATTCAACAAAGTAATACGAAATGTTTAGAGGCTTTAATTTTTTGGTATAAATCGACTTGAATAGAAAGTGCCAAATCATAGTACAGCTTGCAACTTTGAATCTACATCTTCATTAAAAGTTTTTTATTTCAACAAGAAAAGATACTAAACTATTTCTCTTTTAACTTTGGCCAAATGAGACAGATCTATCTCTATCTCTCGAAACATCAACTATTTTCTTTTCATTCATATTACCATGTATAATGGTATTAGCTTTCACTCCTTCTCTGAACTTAGATCGTCTCTCGGTTGTTTAATTTCTCTTTTGCACTAGTTATTAATTGATAATGCCTGGGATCTTTTCAGTTAAGCAGTGGGAGAGATGTAGTTGCTGGATTAAGAATAAGAAACAGTGACAAGTTCTATTTTTTTTCCCCAATCCATTATCTGAACAAAACATTAAAGTGAGTGCGATTTGAAATTTAAAGGAACTAAAAGTCAAAGTGAATTGTTCTTAAGAATTGTGGTCGACTAACGCGAATACTAATAGTGTTATAAAAATCAAGACTCGAATCTTCTCATAAGAAGTAAGGAACGCGTAAAAGCAAGCAACCATATTTTTTTTCGGCGCCTCAAACCTCATCAGTACCTCTCAATAGCTCTAGAGCTTTACCCCAAACAAATTGCTTAATTCTTGCTTGTCATTTTACAAATGGTTTGCTCCTCATTTATACTACTAATTGTAGGGTTAATATATAATATAATTGTTGGTGAGTCCCTATGAAATACAGTAAGTTCTCATTCTAGATACTCCATACAACTAGGAAATTCTAAGGTTCTTCAAAGATTCTCCATATATTTCTAGAGTATTCTACTAAGAACTAATATTTTTTTGTTCAATCAAAAATCATCACAAACCGTTAGGCTTTCCATGGACAATATATCAAAAATAATTGTTTATGATGAAGTCCTTTACATATTATTTACAAATAAGTCTGCACTCTAGAATACTCTAAAACCTAAAAAATATTCGAAGGCGCCTTTACAATGTAAATCCATAAGGTCTTTTAACATGTAAATCCATAAAATTCTAGATCTGCAATGATTTCTCCATATATTTCTTAGATGATCCATTAAGACTATTTTTCTTTTCAATGTAGGAAAGCTTCGCATTGGACATATTATAAATAAATAATAATTGTTATATGATCCCTATATATTACAAATAGTCTCAATTCTAGAATATTCTACGCACTAGAATATTCTACGGCCTTTTCATGCAAATAGACGTAATTTGTAAGATCTTTCAAAAAAAAAATTCCTTATTCTAGAATTTCCACTAAAAACTGTTTTTCTTTGCATTAACTCTTCCAGGTTGGACAATATATAAATACACTTGTTTAGATGAAGTCCCTACAATATTTCAAAATAATTCCCCATCTACAATGTTCTAATATTCTACGCAACTGGAATAGTTCTTAAGAGGCCTTTTCATGAAGATAGCTAATTTTAAGATCTTCAAAGAATTCTCTATGTATTTTCTAGAATATTTTCATTAAAATTATTTTTCTTTCAATGTAAGTCTTCCATATGGACAATATATAAATAAGAATTGTTATATGAGTCCCTACATATTTACCAATAAGTCTCAATTCTAGAATACTCTACACAACTAAAATAATTTATGGCCTTTTCATGTAAATTGATGGAATTCTAAGATCTTTCAAAGATTTCTCCATATATTTCTAGAATATAATCAACTAAGGACTATTCTTCTATCAATGTAAGTCTTTCATATGGTCAATACATAAATAACCATTGTTATACGAGTGCTTTCTATTTCACAAATAAGTCTCCATTCTAGAATACTCTACACACCTAAAATATTCTAATTAAGAATTTTTCTTGTAATTCCATGAAATTCTAGGATCTTCCAAAGATTTCTCCATATATTTTTACAATATTCCGATAAAGCTTATTATGGACAAATTTACGTCACACAACGGCTAACTGGTATGATGACATGACTAAATCATGACAATAGTTGTATAGGTATTTTGTTGAAAAGTAAGAAAAATCTCTTTAGTTTCTGACTTTATAGTGACAAAGGTTGGATGTGGTTTGTGGCCTTTTTGGCTCATAACATTGGATCATGTCTTGCATCTACCTAGATATAAAATATTTATTACCGTAAACCCATCATAACATACCCCATTTGTCCATTAACAATACAAGAACACTATCATAAAAGGAAAAAAAAGTTCCAATTGAATTTGGTTTATTTCATTTTTCAAGTAATTAATTGGCGGAAGTAAGTTTTTGATAGTAACTGTCATTTATTTTTTTTGTGTGATGTACTTTTGTATTCCTTAAGTAAAACTTTAATACTGTTTATTCAATACCATAAAGAAGGAGAAAATGGAAGAAACAGAATGGTTTATAAATAAAATTTCCCACACGAACATTACGTTTTTCATGATTATTTATGAAATCGGGATGGAGTTCATGAAGACACTTGAATAGGGATTGGGTCATGGTAGAGTGTTTGAAGATAGGGATTAGAGGAATAGAATAGAATAGAGAATTGGAGTTGAAGTTGATTGCTGCTCCGCCCCTCCGCTGCCCTAACCCCCCCACCTCCTCCCCTCGCCCCTTGCGTGCCCTCCCCCCTCCCCCCTCTCCCTTTGAACAATCTCCTGCGTTCATTACAAAACATACAATAGATTTCAAGGTTGGCAGATCCCTAATGAATATTCTAGAAATGTATGAAGAAATCTTTGAAAGACATGAAAATTTCATAGTTTTAGATGAATGTCCTTAGAATATTCTAGTTATGTAGAGTATTCTAGAATAGGGACTTATTAGTAAATACATAAGGACTCACATAACAATTATAATTTATACATTAGCCCTAATTAGTGTTATAAATAGAGAGACAAATATTTGTAAATTAACCAACCAAGTATCAAGCAATCTCTACAAAAAACCCTTATAAACTCTCTATCTATTCCTACTCTTGCCTTCCTCCCAAATCCTTTGACCCCAGATGATGTTCATCCATGAAACTCATCAGAGATTTCAAGATCTGTATAGTTGCTGATTATGGATCAGTCCATTATCAACTATTAGTGTTCGAAACTCCTTGAAGAAGGTTCGAATCTTGATTTTTATAAACTATTAGTGTTTCAGTTTATGCATTTGCTTTCATCTTTATCTGCATATACTGAGGATGAACCATATAGTTGATGTTTATATCTACTAGTATTGTTTATGATATGAAAGTGGAATTAATATCTTGTGTTCGTTTGACTGGAGGCAATTTTCAATCTCTCTTGATTTGCTATTTTGTGTCCCCTTATTTTTTTCCTTGCTGTGAACTTCTAGATGAGTGAAGCAACGCTAAGATGGTTTAGTCATGTGTAAAGGACGTGGCGAGACAATCTTTAAGAAGTATAGGTAGATAGCAAGGGTAACATGAAGGTATATGTAAACAAAAAAAGTATTAAGAGTGATTAGAATCTGACAATTTTTTTTAATACGAAAATTGTGTATAAAAACAACTTTAATTTGTCAGTACATGACTCTAGATAAAGGAGTTAGGAATCGAGTATTTGGTAAAGGTTAGAGGGTGGAAGTTGGTATGCTTCATTGCAAAGGTTTTATGCCTGTTAGGGTATGTCGTAGTACTTGTTACCCTTGTGATTCTTGTCATATGTTGTTTATTGTGTTTTAATTATCGCATTGTTTTATTGTTCTTATAGTTTTTTTCTTGTAAACTTCACACTACTTTCTTTTTAACTGTTATGTTTTCTTCATTGTTTTTTTCTTTTACTTTGATTTGATGCGTTACAGTCAAGAATTCTTCGAAAATAATCTTTCTAGCTCCTTGAGGTAGTGGTAAGTTCTGCGTACACTATACCCTCTCAGGCCCCACTTAGTAGAATTCACTGTGAATGTTGTTGTTGTATAGGATGTTGAATGAATGCAATTATGAATGAAAATAAAGTTACAACAACAATATACATAGTGAAATTCCACAAGAAGGGTCTTGGAAGGGTAGAGTATATGCAAACCTTACAACTACCTCGTGGAGGTATAGATGTTTTCAAAAGAGTATCGGCTCAAGTGCAATAAATTCTAGTACAAGAATTAATAAAACAATATAATAAAACATAATAATTAACCAGGGAAGTGGTGGAAAGCCTACAAGAATAACAAAATAATGCGATAATTAAAACTCTAGTAAAACCATATGACGATAGATGTCAAAAGCAAGAAGTACAATAATACGGCTAGTACAACGATAAACATAAACTCGTGAAAAGCAAGAGGACACTCCACTACCATCTACCCTAGTACCTATCCTCCAGACTCTCTTATCTAAGGTCATGTCTTCGACAACTTAAAGGTGTGTCATGTCATGTCTAATCACCTATATCCAACACCTCTTTGGCCTACCTCTCCCCATACCTAGTATGACCAACCTTTCGCACCTCCTTAGTAAACGTTGGCACATCTCTTCACATTTCCAAACCATCTCAATCAGACTTTCCTCGTCAAAGAAAGTTACAAATTAGTGCAAAATAACACAATACCATACTCTTTTTTTTGAAGGGGTGGTTACTCCATATCAAAGCAAATAGTTATTTCGAACAACCATAAATTAGTCTGAAGTTTGAACCATATAGCGAACCTGTGTAGTTTTGAGATTTTTTCTTGCCAGCATCCAAGAGATGGGAGATAACTTAGTCTGAACCATATAGCAAACCTCATAAATCCAAGTGTCCAAGTATTTATGGTGATAGTTTTAAAAATTACCAATCATAGCTATACTTTGGATTTTATAGTAAATCCCTAACAACTATTGATTGATTAGGGCTGTTATATATCAACTTATAATTGATTAGGGTTTTGTTTATATATCAACTTATAATCTAAGCTTTATTTTACTTGTATTTGTTGCTCAAGTCACTTTGAGCTGATTGAACAAAACCAATTGCTACACAAGATTGATTTATTATCTATATATATATATTATTCTTAAAATATATATATATATATATATATATATATATATAGCTATATATGTTCTCTAACATTACATTGCTTCTTATTTGGGAGCTACACTTGAAGAAAGTCAAAATTGGGAGCAATTGGGAAGATGTTAGCAGGTTATATCTATGAAGTCTCCTTTCAAGAGTTCTCTTTTACTTTCGATCAAACCTTCTATCCAGGGGCGGAGCTGCAGTGTTATGTGGGGAAAGAGTTTGGACGAATTCAATTACTTTTGTGTAACTTCTATATTTGTATTAGAAAATTGAATAACTATACAAAATATATTACATAATTGGATGATTCATTGGTAAGTAAGAGGCTACCACATTAATCAATATTTTCTCCTTTTCAGCAATACTTGATTCTCTTTTTAAAAGAAAACACATGTGTGCCTTGAATGGGTTATACAGGCTGGTGCATTGAGTTTAAATGAAACAATGGATCCGTTATGAAAATTTGGTTTAGTTTGAAGTCAATCAAAATTTTCGTCATTAATGGGTTACAAATAATGAATTAGTGACGATAGGGTAAGATGAACTTCGTTAACAATAGAGATTATGTTCAAGTAATTCTATGAGACTATAGTTTAGTTAAGGTAGTGTGAACTTTGCTTGATAATTGAAAATTTTTTACAATGACTGAATCTTTCTTAATTTGGGGGAAATTAAGAACATTTTACATACTTCTATATCATAATATACCTATTTCAGTTTTGGAAATTAACGAACATTTACATATTATATATAATAAGATACTATGTTTCTTACTCCAAAAATTAAAAATTATAAATTAATAGACTTTTAATAAAAACGAATTTTGGGGAGTATTTGGTTCTTGGGTCCCTAAAGTAGATCCCTTCAATGTAATCAATGTTCGAGTAGATTTCATATCGTGCTTATTTCTCGCCATTTGAGTAGATTAAAATTTGATGATTTAAATTTATAATAAAAACGTAAATAATTTTAAGGAAAAATTACATAAATTGATATGTTTTAACAAATAATTACTGATTTTAGCGATACTTTTCATTTATTACCATTTATAGCAACTTTTTTAATTTTTTCCCTTTTTTCTGTCTCACTTTTTCTTTCTTCTTTTCTATGTTTCGCTTCCTTTTTTTTTTCTTTCTTCATTTCTATGTTTCGCTTCTTCTTTTTTTCTTTCTTTCTCTTTTCTCTGTCTCACTCCCTCTTATTTTTTTCCTCCCTTTCTTTCTTTCTT
Source organism: Solanum habrochaites (assembly GCA_027704765.1). Taxonomy (NCBI): domain Eukaryota; kingdom Viridiplantae; phylum Streptophyta; class Magnoliopsida; order Solanales; family Solanaceae; genus Solanum; species Solanum habrochaites. The sequence goes on along the minus strand of JAKWJA010000433.1, from coordinate 10,209 downwards.
TCTTTCATTCTTCTTACTTTCTTTCTGTTGTCCTTTCTTTCTTGTTTTTTTTGTTTGTTTTCTCTGTCTCCTTTTACATTGCTCTTTTTTCCTTTTTCCGTATAGAATTAATTATTCTAGATCTATAAAACTTATATCAAGATTTTACTTAGAGCCTTCAATCTATTGTAACAATGAACAGGCATAAAAAACGCAAAATAATTAAATTTAAATTAAAAATATATTAAACATCGTAAAGTTGAATTAATGGAAGAGAACAGTATGATCTTAACAAATGAAGAGACTAAAAACTGCAATGAATTAAATTGTTAAATTAAACAATGTATTACAACATGTTAAATTTGAATTATTAGAAGAGCACTAGTATTATCGTAACAAATGAAGACCGAATAAAATGCAAATATTAAACTTGAATTAAAAATGTTTACAAATAATTAAAGTTGAATTCTTATAAGAGAATTAAATATGAATGCATAATTTAGAAAACAAAAGACATTCTTTGATGTCTGCACGTAACCTGAATAACTGTATCAATAATGAATTAACAAGTAACCAATTGTCCAAATCAATCAATTAATTGCAAATGCATTAAATTTGTATTTTTAAAATGTATTACCCAAATAGTAAAGTCGAGGTAGAAGAGAAAATTAATATGAATAAAAAAATGAACACATGAAATATTAGACAATGATTTATAGTGAATTAAATCTGTACCAAAAATAATTAAAACAGTAATCAATAGGACAAATATAAAAATACCAATGATTAAATTTGTAGTAAATTGTGTTACATTGTGTTAACTTTGAATAGAAGAACAATACAAATGAATTAAAAACGTAGCTAATGACTGACAAGACAATGAATGTAGAGGGTGAATAAACTTTTATCCATAATGAAGTAACCAAGTACCAATAATACAATAAATAAACAATTTGAATGATTAAATTTACATTAAAATTGTATACACCAGTATTTAAAAGTTGAATTAGAAAAGAAATTAAGAATTAATGGAAAATGGTAACTAATTGAAAAGACATGACTATGATCTATAAACTTGATAAGTTTATCTCGGTAATACGAACAAGTATCCAATAGTAACAAATATCAAAGATCTTCAAATGAATTAAATCTGCATGAAAATTGTATTATCTAATTCAACTTTAATACATTTGCAGACAATTTTAATGTTATGTTAATTCTTTCATCTAAATTCTCCGACACTCAATTATAAACTTGACTAACGCGCTTCAAATTAAGCATATGAACTCCAACGCTATTTCAATTATTTGTAGAATACCTGTATTCTAAACTTATCACAAATTCGTAAAATGCAAATAATGAAATTCAAATTGAAGCTTATACATATCAATAGTGAAATCTTACTTCTGTAATTTTTAATGATTTAAATTTCACTTTAAAATTTGATTTTATACACTTTTACGATTTTTTTTGGTCCTCTTTGCATCTTTTTTTTTGTATAAAATAAGTGACATGCCATAATTAAATTTGAAAAATTGCTTGATTTAAAATTAAATAAAACTCAAAAGAAGACGAAGACACTTTAACCCCCCCCGCCCCGCCCCTACCGCCTCCGCCTCCCTCCTGCTCGCGCTCCCCCGCTCCGCCGCTCCCCCTCTTCCGCGCCCCGGCCGCGCCCGGCCGCGCCCTTCCTTTTTTTTCCTTTCCCCCCTTTTCTCTTTCGTTCTCCCCCTTCTCTTGCCCTCCCTGTTCACTCTTTTTTTCCTCATCGCCTCTTTTCTGTCCATTTCCCCTCCTTTTCCTCCTTCCCCGCCCCTCCCTTTCCCCCCCAATCCCTTTATTCGACTCCGCAATCCCGCCCCTCCTTCTCTTCCTCCCCGTGTCCTCCCTATATATATATTTTCCCTTTTTTTCCAATTGTAAAACGTTAAGTGATTGTGTAAAATATCATTATAGTAGTAAAAATAGCCAAGAATGGCCTCAATGACATGAAGGCAAATGAAATACTATTTATATATATACGGGAAGCATCCTAGTGAATAGTTATGAATCGTGATCACTTACTTGCTATAATATTTTTCTCTCTCCAAACACGCTATACATAAAAACATCATTAAACTCTCGAGATATACTGAATAGTTTGTGCAGATCTTTTCAATAACATTGTCAAGATATTTTTTCAAGGAACATCACTTTCTTAAGAACTCATGAAGTATTAAGTTTGGATTGATTAATTGCTTCTGTTTGGTTTCATGATAAATGTATACTTAATTGTAGGATATCCCAATTTATTTCACATACATAATCAATACATATAATTTTTTTTCGTTTGAAAACGAATGGTTCTTTCCTTCTTATTTGTGGGTAAGTGGCAATTCCTTATTCAATTCACATTCATATGACAAATAAAACTAAAACTTCAATATCAACGGCGATATATGTGTACTCAAAAGTCCTCTTTTTCACTTTATAAATTTTATGTCAAATTAAAATAAGACAAAATGTCGACAAAGTAAATATTTACCTTTAAACGACAAGCCAACAGTACATAGGTGTATATTTGTGAATGCCCAAAAAAAAAACATTAGGTTAAGAAAAAACATTTTTTTGTGAGTGGATTTACAAGTTAAGGAAACAAACTTATTATTATTCCATATTAGATTAGGAGAGTTTATTTTGTGTTTTTATCAATAAGTTGTTGCCTTAAAATTATAAAAACTTCAAACATCGATCAATATTACCTTATTCTTTATTTCAAGTGTTATCATAAAACTTCGATTATCATCATAAAAGTTATATCTAATTTATGTTGACTTCATATATTCTTATAATCTCGTTGATAGTATCATTCTCTTTTTCTTCTCCTTTCTCCTTCTATCGTATCAAAGTGAATTGTTAATAATTTGTGTCTTCTAAAAACAAGAAATAATAATTTGTGTCTTCTAAAAACAAGAAAGTACCTCACAAAATAATGGTATTGTTACTATTAGATCTTACTGATACCCATTCATTTGCTTGGGAAGGAGATATATTCATATCCTAATATTTTGTTTTTCTTTTTCCTTCTAGTGGAAAGTGATTTTTTATATTTTTCTGATCAAATGTGTTGTAGTTTTATTATGGTTTTACTTGAGTAGTTAAAGGTTTGAAGGTGAAAATAATTGTTTGTACGGTGCTTTTTACCATATTATATATATGTCGAAGTATTTTTGGCAAATATTTAATATATGTCAGGTGTATAGCATTGTATATACAATATTATACACATGACATACAAATACATACATCAATATACAAGTGTATATGTCATTTATATACTATATAAACCTGTCTAATTTAAGAAATCTCGAGATATTATATGTTTTCTTGATAGAGAAATTCTTTCTAATAAAGTCAAGTCATACAAGACATCTTCATCTTAACCGATGAGCATACATATAAAAAAAATGAAACTTATATAAATATACTATAAATAAAAAATATTTATCATTTGTAGTAATAATTATTTTTTTCACTTGATCACTTTTAATATATTTAAAATATAATTTTAATATATATTACTAAGAACAATTTATTATTAACGTATTGATGGATAATATATTTATAATACTATGTGTCAACTACTTACCAAACAAGCATAACGTATTTTTAGAAGCACTTATAATAAATGAGGCAGTTTACTGTCAAATAAATAAATAAATAAAATATTTTATAGCTAAAAAAATTAAAATGCGCTATTAAATGCCAATTAAATCTATAATTTGTCATAAAAATACAATATTTTTAAAAAATATTATATTGAATATGTTATTGTTATTACATAGGAATGACAACAGAACAACTACCGTGCAAATTAAATTTTTTAATAAGCCACAAAAATACCGCATAACCTTGTTTTGTGTTTTAAAGTCGCTCTGCTTTAAGTTTTCGTTCATTTTGTTACTTTGCTAATATAGATTATTCAGTTTCATTACTTTGCTAGCATTCATTATCACTGAAACTTAGTAATTTTCTGATATTTAAAAATAAAATCTACATATAGCAAAAAGTAAAAACAAGCTAAAGTAATAAAGGAAAAACTTATGCAAGTATATGGTTTTCTTTCAAAAAGAGAATCGGACATGTATTTATTTACCAATAAATCATCCACTTATTTTTTTAAGTATTTACACACAAAAACTATACATCGAACTAAGTAGCTCCACCCCTGGATAGGAGGTTTGGTTGAAAGTAAAACAGAACTCTTAAAAAGAGGCTTCGTATATATAATCTGCTAACATCTTCTCAATTGCTTTCAATTTTCACTTCCTTCAAGTGTATGCTCCAAAGCTCCCAAATAAGAAGAAATGTAAATGTTAGAGAACAATCTATACCAACATAAATCAATGTTGCATAATTTGTCAATAGTTGTTCCTTCTTCCTTAATACAAATAGCCACCGCTCACCACTGTCCAACACAAAAGATTTCACACGTTATAAATTAAAAATTAGCTAGAAAATAAATTACACAGAAGATATAGGTGGGGAATCTAAAATTCAACAGAAATGTGGAGGCTAATTCATATCATCATGCATTGGTGGTGATGTGGAAGAAAAGAAATGAAAAATATTTTGAAGATAATTTAATATCTGGTTATGTTTCACAAGTATATTGAAATCGTTTTGAATCTTTTTTTTTTTTATCACTAGAATAGAAGATGTAGATTCATAAGGTATCTTAACCATTTTAATCTACATCTTCTATGCAAAGTTGTTTCTATCAAAAAGAAAATATACTAAGCCATTCTTATTTTAATTGGGGCAATCAACTAGATCTATCTTCGAAACATCACTATTTCTTTCCATCCATACTAACCATATATGTAAATGGGTATTAGGATTCCACTACTTCTCTATTTATCGGGATCCCTGTCTCTTTGTGTACTTTTTCTTTTGGTGACTGAGTTTATTAAATCTTAATCGCGTGGTGGGATCTTTCATTAAGCAGTGGAGAGAGTAGTTCCTGGTTCAGGAAATAAGAAACAATGAACAGTTCGTATTTTTTTTTTTTCTATTCCATTATTTGAAACACAAAATTGATGTGAATGAAATTTAAATTCATAGAAATTGAATATTCGAAGTAAAATGTCCTTAAAGAGTTTTGGTCTCATACCTGGCAATACATAAATTTATAAAATGAAGACTCGAACCTACTTCAGAGACAGAAACGCCAGTATAAGCAGGACACATTTTTTTCTTGGACACCTTAAATCTCATTAGTACTTCTCAATAGCCCGGAGGCAAATTACCCCACCAGATCATGCATTCTTCTTGTCATATTCAACGGGTTGTACTCTATTTTCTACTAATTTTGGGTTAATATATAAATAATAAGTGTTATGTGAGTCCTTAATTTCACAAAGTCTACATTCCTAGAATACTCTAAATGCAACTAGAATATTCTAAGGGGTTTTTCCATGTAATCCATGAAACTCTCAGATCTTCCAAAGATTCTTCTCATATATTTCTAGAGTATTCTATTATTCTTCTTTCCATTTAAGTCTTCCATATAGACAATATTATAAATAATAATTGTTATATGACTCCTCACATATTTACAAAAAGTCTACATTCTCGAATACTCTATACTACTAGAATATTTTAAGGTCTTTTTCATGTAAATATCCATGAAATTCTAGGAATAGTCCAAGAGGATTTCTCCATATATTTTCCTAGAATATTCTACTAAGGACTTCTTTCTTTTCTGGAAGTCCTTTATATATGGGTCAATACCTAAAAAATAATTGTTATATGATCAAAAGGTACAAATCTACAAATAAGTCTTCATTCTAGAATACTCTACATAATTAGATTTTTTTTTTTTGTAAATCCATGAAATATTCTTAGATCTTCCCAAAGATTTCTCTATATATTTCTATAATATTTCCACTATGGACTATTCCTTCTTTTCATGTAAAATCTTTCATATGGTCCAATACATAAATAATAATGTTCTAATGAGTCACTATATCTTTACAATAAAGTCTTTCATTCTAATCCTCTACACAATTAGATTTTTCCTTGTAAACCATGAAATTCCCTAAAATTCTTTCAACAAAATTTTCTCATATATTCTATAATATTCCATTACGGTACGACTTATATGAACAAATTTAATCATAAGGCCACATACTGTAACAAACAGTAATCACACAACGAGAAAGCAGTAGCCAACTCTTTCCTGATTATTACTGGTGTACTAAGGCAACATAGACATAGTACATACATCAATAGAATGGGCATAAATAAAGTAATGGGAATAGATATTGAAGGAGAATGAGAAATCAGTAGGAGGGGATGATAAATTAGAATTTCACTCTCCAAAAACATATTCGCTGCTCTGCAATATTACTCCTGCTGCTTTTATTCTGACTCGTTTAAAACCGATTCTGGGCGTTTTACTATGTAACCCCTCCTCTGTTCCAACCGTAATCCCAAATTTAGCAGTGGAATCAACCAGCCTTTCCTAGCACTCCTACGTGCCCATATCCATGTGTTGTTACCCTCTATGTTCATCCTCCTGTCATCCTTGTTATCTGCCAACGTGTTTTGGAGTTTTCACAACAATACCCCTCCTGTAGCAACCTTGTTCCTCAAGGTTCTATTGAGCTGATAAGTTGGGTTCGCAAAATCAATCATTGTAAACGCATTGAGCATAAAGACATGGAAAATACAGGGTGATCTTGGCTTCCTGGGAAGTGTCAACTTATAAGCTAAACTGAACCAATTCTCTTGTAGGACCTTGAAAGGACCAAAATCACCGTCTGCTCTCAGTTTTGGGTGATCCTTTTGCAACGAAGAGTTCCTGTGTCTATAAATACGGCTTTAGTTTAACATGACCCACCTCCCTAGCTCAAGTCCTTCAATTCCTCGACTTGTCGCCAAAGATTTCATCGTGTTTGTGCCCTGTTCAAGTTTTCTTGAGCAATTTGCAACACTTGATCTCGTTGCAAGCAAATAAGATTCCATCCACCATTTTGCTAGTCATGCTTGCCCATTATTAGCGAGCACTAGTAGGGTTCAACGACCAATAAAAAAGCTTGGAAAGGAGTCATCCTGCTGATGTTTGATAGGAGGTATGTTACCAATATTCACCCAAGGTATCATTATCACCCCACTTCGAGGAACTCAGCAACATCGCAGCGGAGGTACTGCTCTACACTTTTGTTGAGACTTCAGACGGGCCCATACCGACATGTGGATGATGTCCAGTACTCATAGCTAAATTAAGATCCCTTGTAGGCGATTGATTTCTGCCAAAAAGAGTGGTAAGACCTGGTGTCTCGATCATTAAACCCACAGTCCCTTGGAGGCCCCATGAGTCGAATAACTTCCAACCACAAAACTTCTGCGCACTGGTGGTAGATAATGGGACGGAAGAGGGATAAAAATGTCCATATTTGAATTAAACGATCAACCACTGTCATTAGGGTAGTTTTGCTTTTTGAGGGCTTGGAAGACAAGGTAACAAAATCCATTGTCAAATCTTCAAATCCCTGTCAGTAATTGGAATGGTTTGCAACAAACCTGCTGGATTGCAATAGTGTGTCCTTCCTTTGCTTACAACTTGGCATGTACGCTATGACCGAACATCTTGTCGCATTTGTGTTCCAAAGAAAAAAAATTTGGAAGCAGTGGATGTACGTTCGAGCTATTCCAGCATGCCCCCATGGTTTGTGGAATGAAACTCAATTAGAGCATATTGCGGAGTGAACGAATAAGAAGGAACCACCACCTTTCCCCCTATTAGAAAAGGAGACCGTCCTTTAAACTGATAGTGGAAGATAATTTTCTCATCTTTTGCTGGACACTTTTCTGAAGGTTCTAGTATTTCAGGATTGTAATTTGATTTAAGAAGCCTTCAACTCATGCCCAATTGCAAAGTTGTTGACAGCGGGAGCAATCAAAGAAGCATCGGAATGCGTGATCAGTTGCATCGGCAAGTGTTCTGCTACCAGGGCCGGTAAACTATCTGAAATCATCACCAACTCACTTTTTGTGCGCCATTTTTGTTGCTCAGCGTGGTTTTTTTGGATGGTTTTGATTGGTCAAATTCTTCAAGGATTTCTGATTCGGTGTAATTGTAACCATCCTCCCAATAGATATGTCCGCCATTTACTTACAGCTTGAGTCTTGGGCGAACATTTCTCTATGATAAGTTGACGCCTGCTGCTCCTGGACTCAACTTTTGGCTGAAATAAGCTAATAGGATTGACCCTTCTGTGATAAGATTCCCCAATGCCTTTTCCAGAGGCATCTGTTTCTACTTGGATTCTTGTTGGAAGTCTGGCAAATGCCACACATGTGTAGAACTCAACTTAACTTCAAAGTATCAAAAGCATGTTGTTGCAGCCTCACTCCTTTTGAAAGGTTCCTTCTTCCGCAATAGGTCTGATAGCGGGCCCTGCAATTGCAGCATAACTGATGATGGAAACGTCATATATCCTGATAACCCCACAAACTACGGAACATATGTCACTAGGAGGAGTGGGCCCATTGCTTGATTGGAATAATCTCTTGGCCGGCATCCACGACACCCCTTTAGCAGAACTGACATCCCCAAATAATCCCGAAGTTTTGCCAAATAACACTTAGACGTTTTTGGCACCAACTTATGTTTCTCTAAGTAGTGCTAGGACAAGTTCCAATTGCTTCCAGATGGGCCTTCAAACAGTTTGACTACTGATTAATATATCATCGAAGAAAACTAACACAAAGCGTCGTAAATATGGCCTGAAAACATCATTCATTGTTTCTTGGAAGGTAGAGGGTGCATTCGTAAGTCCAAAGGGCATTACAAGGAACTCATAATGACCTTCATGAGTGCGAAATGCAGTTTTGGCCACATCTTCAGGTTTAACCCTTATCTGGTGGTAGCCAGACAACAAGTCAAGCTTAGAAAAATATTGTGCCCCATGCAATTCATCAAACAATTCATCTATGGCGGGAATTGGAACGATCCAATCACGGACTGGTATTGGCATTTAATTGCTCGATACACAACAAAAATCGCCAATGTGCCATCTTTACTTACTACAAGGTAGCACTGGAGAAGCTAACGGACTAGTGGCTTGCTCTACTCACCCCCTCTTTAATCATATCAGTGACTAGCTGGCTCCATAACTGCTTCTTGAAATAAGGATATCCTGTATGGCCCTAACATTTACAGGTTGCGCATTGGGGTGGGATTTCGGCATGATCTTGTATACGTGACGGGAGGGGGTAAGCCCACTGGTTTTTAAAAACCTCTTAAAGAAGTCTAATAGGATAGCCATCGCAATAGGTTTCCTTTCTCCTTAGATGTCATCTCTCTCTATCATTTTTAGAGATAGAATTAAGCACTACTACTCAGTTTCAACATTTTTTTCTCAGCTATGTAACTGTTAAGTTGGTTGAACATCCATAGGAGGGTCTCCTTTCCATTTCACCTTATACCATTCAGGTGAATTCAAATCGCTGGTGGTATAATCAGTGAGTACAACAAAACGGCCTAACCTTAGCGAGCCAAGATACTCCTAATACAACATCTTAACCCTCAAATGGCAAGACATAACAAATCTTCCACCAGTTTACTCCCCTGCATTGAAGATGCTGGATTTGCCTTGCTAGACCTCACCATGGACTGTTGTCCACTACCACCATAAAAACAGCGAGATGAGGATGGTCTCTACAGAAAGTTTGCAGTACTTCGCCGCACGCGGACTGGATGAAGTTTGTGGGTACTTACCCAATACCTTAGACCTGAACCAAAGACCCATGAACATGTCCAGTGAATCGTAGAGTAGTTTTTGGGATGCCCCGGTTAAGCATGGTAAGAGATAAGCATACATGCTCTTTTAACCTCTAGGTGTTGCAACTCTTCTTCCTCTTTCTCTTCTGCCAACGCTTCAATCGGAGACGAGAGTTTCCGACCAGGTATAACTCAGTCTCTGGTTCATTAGTGAAAGTAATAACTGAGGAAGCCCCTCTTTGTCTCGGCGATTTACACTTGTTGACCCGCTGTATAACTTTTCCTCACATAATAACAAGACCACTGCCGTTCTCGACGCCGCTCTGAATCTCCGCAACAAGCGATCGTCGTCCCTTAGTAGTGGGCGATTTTGCCTTTGTGAGGGTAAAGGGACGGTTGAAGATGGGGATGAAATATTGTTTGGGTGATGGTGGTAGGGCTTGGTATATGAGGTGGACTTT
>JAKWJA010000432.1:0-17341 GCA_027704765.1 Solanum habrochaites | reverse complement strand
GTTTTTAAGGGGCTGTTTGGACTATTCATGCTTATAATTATGAAATTTGTGGGGTATGTGTAAGGTAATAATAATTACTTGAGGGGTTTAAAGGAGAAACTGAAATAAATAATGGGTTACTTTATCATAATGAATTATATGATATTAGGGTAAAAGAAAAGAATCTAGAAAGGAAAAAAGAAAAAGACAGAGAGGGACGAGTGAGAGAGAGAGGAAGAACGAAGAGAAAAGCAAAAGGCATTGGGGAGATAGCTTCTTGATTACGATTCTTCGGTGGAGGTAGGTTATGGTTTACGTATTCGTAGTAAAACTCTTAATAGCGATTGATATGTATTGAGGGGTATTGTAAAGTTTTCTATATACTTAATTGCGTTGTGTTGCATGATTGTGATTTATGAATTGTGATGGATATAATGATGATACTGTGAACTAAAACTCTCAGCACAAAACTAACTCAGTCGAGGTTCGCCACTTCTGGACGCCCGTCGTACCTCGACGGTCCGTCCTGCCGTCCGCCACAAAGTTCATAGTTTTTCATTTTAGTAAAAGGTCTGTGACAGGTCCGTCTGGCTACGACTGTCCGTTCGCAGTTCCGGCGTGATTCCAAGATTGATGCCCAGTACCTAGATTTTCAGAGTTTTAAGTTGTTTTGGAAACGAAGCCTTCGACGTCCTTCGGACCGTGATGGTCCGTCGACTGATCCGTCTACCCAGCAGTTGTTTACAAAATAATCTTACTTCTCAATCTGACTAAACAGGTCGTTACCATAGATACCAATTTACCCATCTTTTGTCACCCGAACGATCACGGATAGAAAGACATGGAAGATAAAGAGTACTTGCATCCTGTAAAAAGATGTGGATATCCTTTCTTGCATATCATCCCAGTCTCCGAAGTAGACTCTTCGACTGGCCAATTCTTCACTAACTTGATAGATGCAATCTCCTTTTGATCTCAACTGCGGACTTCTCTAGCCAGAATAGCAACTGGCTCCTCCTCATAAGACCAATTCTCGTCGAGAGAACTGAATCCCAACGAACTATGTAGTTTCCACCTTGTACTTTTTCGCATAGACACCTGAAAAAGCCGGGTGCCACTCTGAGAGTCCTGGAAGTTCACTGACAATTCATACGCCACCTCCCCCACACGCTTCAACAACTTCAAATGGCACAAATACTTGGACTAATTTTACCTCGCTTACCAAACCGATCCCTTTCTGGGTAAACCTTCACAAGACTTGCTCGCCCTCCTAAAAATTCACGTCCCTAGCTTTCGATCATCTTTCCTTCTGCTGCTCTGAGCTGCAAGAAGCTTATTCCTGGATAAATTTTACTATCTAACGATTCCCTCAAGAGATCGGTACCCCAAGGTCTTACCTCAAAATCACAAACCAACCATGGGGACCGACATCTCCTCCCTACAGTGCCTCAAATGGAGCCATATCAATACTTGAGTTGTAAAGCTAGTGTTGTATGAAAACCTGCTAAGGGTAAGGAATTATTCCTAATTACAACCAAATTCTATCAGACATGGCCACGACATAATCCTCCAAACCTGACTCGTTCGCTAGACCTGACCCATCGGTCTGGGGGGGTGAAATGCAGTACTCAGATCTCCGCCTAGTACCTAATTCACATGTAACGTTTTCCAAACTTATAGTGAACTGCTTACTCTATCTGATATGATGAGAGTGGAAGCCTGCATCGAACATGTCTGATATATAAAGTTTTGGCTCCTTCGCTGCCAGTGTTAGTCATCTTGACCAGAATGAAGTGAGCAGACTTAGTTAACCTGCAACCAATACCCAATAAAATCAACTTACCCAATTCTTGGAAGACCAACCACGAATCCATTGCAATCCTTTTCCACTTCCATCAGGAATGGACATTTCTCTGAAGTGTCCCCTGCGGCCCTCTGGGTTCATTCTTAACTTGTTGACATTCGGGCATTTGGCAACAAAATCAACAATGTCGCGCATTCATTCTAATCCACCAAAAATGTTGCGGTTTAGGTCGTGATACATTTTGGTTTCACCCGGATGTAGAGTACCTTGACCTATGAGCCTCTGTAAGAATAGTGGTGAAACCAAATCATCAACACTGGGCACACATACCTTTCCCTTATTCTCGATCACACCCTTCCTCAGTTCAAGTATTGCTTCTTTAGCTCTCTCGCCATACCATATCTCGGTTCGGCTCAGCTTCTCTCAGTAAACTGCTTTCTCCTTAATCCTGTGTCAAAAAAAGATCTTGCCATCCACACAGCCAAAATCCTCCCTTCTCCAGTACTTTTTCCAACCTCAATAAGTCATTAGCCAGAGTCTTAACCTCCTAGCAAAGGGGCGTCTAGAAACCTCAAGTGACTAAGACTTCTCATGCTTCCTACCTTTCTACTAAAGCACTTTCCATAAAAAAAAAAAAAAAAAAAAAAAAAAAAAAAAAAAGAAAAAACAACATTAGCTTTTCTTGGGTGATACAAGATAGTAATTCATGTCCTTTCGTAAGTTCCATCCATCTCTCTGTCTCAAAGTTCAATCTTTCTGAGTAAGACATACTGTAAACTACGATGAATTCCTGTATATACCTTCACACTTGGTTAACCCCATTATCTAATGTATCCATTGCTTTAATGCAAACACTACCTAGCAGCCAACTTCAAATCATGGGTCGGATAGTTGCGTTCGTGCACCCTTGAGTTGCCTCGAAGCAATAAGCAATTACAGGTTTCTTCTGCAGTAAGCACTGGCACCCAAAACAGAACAGATACATACAATACACCATGAACTTCTTAACCTTCTATTGGCAATGTAAGAATTGGTGAAGTAGTCAACAGGTCTTGAGTTTCTTGAAAACTTTCTTCCATTCATCCGACCATACAAAATGAACCTTCTGCTTAGTCAAATTGTTAGCTGCGAGCACTCGGGAAAATCCCTTGACAATCGACGGTAGTAGCTATCTAAACCACAAAGCTCCTTACCTCTGTAACATTAGTAGGTCCTTCCCAAACCTCTTCCAACCGTTTCATCTTAGAAGGATCCACCATCACTCCACCTACGAAACTACGTGCCCCAAGAAGGACACTAAATCTCGCAAAAACTCATTTGAGATTGTGGCATAAAGCTTTTTTCCTCTCAACCTTCAAATACCATCTTCAAATGCGTCCCTCCATGTTCTTTCCGCTTTTAGATATCAGTATATAGCAAGATACATACAAGAGATCCAGAGTATGCTTAAAAATCCCGTTCTCAGACTTTCTGAAAGCAGCAGGGGCATTCGTGAAGACCAAAAGAGACATTACTAATAATTCGTAATGCCCATACCTGTTTGAAAGCAGTCTTGGCACATCTGCTGCCCGTATTTTCAATTGATTACCGAATCTCAAAACATTTTTATGAATCACAAGCCCCGTGTAACTGATCGAACAATCATCAATTCGAAGGAATAGGCTCTTTGTTCTTAATCGTTACCTTATTCCAGCTCGCCGTAGTCCTGCACATCCTAAGGCTTTTTCAGCCTTTTTCCACAATAAAACAGGAGCTCCCCAAGGGATGACTTGGTCTAATGAAACCTTTTTACTTACACTCCTGAAGTTGGCCTTTAACTCCCTTACTCAGCTGGAGCCATTCTATAATGGGGGGGGATGGAAGGGGCGAGTACCCGACTCTAGATCGATCAGAAATCGTTCCCCTATCCGGCTGGCATACAATGAAGGTCTCTGGAACACCATCCAGAAACTCACAGACATCGAAACAGACTCAATCGAAGGTACTTTGGAAGTACACTCCCTGAGATGTGCCAAGAAGTCTAAACAACCTTTAACTAAACCATCCTCTAGCGCGAGAAAAAGATAAATACAGGACTGGGGTGGAATGTAGTCACCCGTCTCACACTAGCGATCTGTCCAGGGGGGGGCCCTTGGCCAATGTCACAGTTTTAGCATTACATCTAAGATTGTCAAAATTTGGGAAAGTGCCAAGTTCCTACCCGATTACATCAAAATCAACCTTTCCGAGGATATCAAATTCTACATAGGTGTTGCTCCGACAAATCCCAAGGCACGACCTATACATCTTCTCAACTATCACAGACTCCCCCACAAGAGTAGAGACACTAATAGGCATGTCAAGGCAATTCGCAATATAAATCAAACCAGTAGCAAAGAGGAAGATACTTATGAAATGTGGATCCAGGACAAAGTCATACATAAGCCATGCAATCACAGACCAAAATATTAACCGGTTATACAGCAATCAGATGTCTCTGCTTCAGACCGTCCCGGGAAAGCCATAACATGGCCCTAATCACCTGTCTGTCATTGCCCTATCATGTTTGCGCCGCAGCAAGTTTCGCACTTGCCCCGCCACCCCGATTAGTTGGGTGACCACCATTACCTTGGACACCGCTGTCCTCCAGAATGGCGGCCTCATCCATGAACACCTCTACCTCTACTATGGGGTCTGTAACTCGTATTTGACAAAACCTCCTAATTGATCCATCTCTCACATCCATAAAACTCTCTAGAGTCAAGCTAGGTCTCTGTGAGAACGACGGAATCTGGGTATAACCTCCAAACTCAGAGAATGTTGACCGTCCTCGTTGGACCCTGAACTACGCCTGCAGGGAAGACTGAATAAGGAGGTTTTGGGTAGCCGTCCTAATGACTCTGCCCTCTAGAGTAAGACCTCTAAACTCACCTCCCTTATGGGGCAACTTTTTAATGTAGACGCCATGGTGAATCGTCGGCGTCATCCCCTCTACTTCTATCACAAATCACCACTTTCCTGAAAGGAGTGTTGCTGCAGCAGCTACCTGTAAGGGCCCTGGGATCCGCAAATCTGACCTCAATCCCTTCACAAAACTGGAGAATGCCATCTTGTGGACTGAAACAAAGCTCCGTGGGCATACCTAATAGTGCACGAAATTTAGCACATACACAGCAATCGACATCCTTCCTTGCGCTATGCTCAGGCATTCTCTCTACTTCCATATCCCTCAATCCTGGGTAATATACTTCTACTAAATAAGGCTAGAGAATGAATGCCCAAGTCATAGGTGGTGCCTGTGGCTGGTTGACACGCCAATATACGACCGCCACCACTTTGCATCCCCCTAAACGGATAGGTCACGAACTCCACACCGAATCGTTCTACTATGTCCATCTTATGTCAATCTCAATGACCCTCAACCAGAAAATCATAGGCATCTTCAGATTCAGCACCCTTGAATATGAGGTGTTCCAACTTTAAGAATTTAGTGAAAAGTTCTTGCTGATGACTTGTTATTATGGACCCTGTAGTCATCGAGGAATGTGCTTATTTTCCAATAAGTGCCCCTATGCGGGGCGCCCAACGGCTGCATGTTTGTACTACTGGAACCTGAGGTGGCTTGGTGCAGAAAATACGGTAGGTGTTCTGGCCCTGATCAGATAACCCCTAAGTTAGTAAGGACTGATTAAGCATATCTAGGGTATGCTGGTGTGGTAATCCCTCATATTGCACCTGCTCATTTTCCCCTTCCTCACCTCTCTCACTACCTCATCATCGGTGGAGGAGTCACTGCCCTTACTAGTTGACCAGGTGTTTGGTCCCTCAACCTCTAGAGGCCCGTTCTCCTGCGACCTCTACCATGGCCTCGTTGCCACTGCTTCTCCCGAGCTACCGCCCCCGTGGCTGGCCTCAGACCGCACCCTGTCCTGCCGGTGCGTGACGTTGACATACAGTCCGTTGCTCTAGTTTGACCATCTGCGAAAATAGAGTGAGATGTCAATACCAATTTGTAAAATCACCTAGATAACAATTGGATCCAAGTAATAGAACAAAGGAAGAAAGAATGGAAGGTTTTCCTAAAGTCCTACACCAAACAAATACAAACCAACAACAGCCTCTCAAAGAAAGTAAGTGCTTCCCCCTACCGTTCCTCAAGACTCCTAACTAGACTCGTTCTTGTGTGATGAGACCAACGAACCAAACTCTGCTACCAAGTTTTGTCACGACCCAAACGAGCCCACTAGTGGCACCCCCCACTTACCCCCTATGTGAGCCACCAACAATCTAACCCCACGTTTACAGTATATCAATTAGAATAGTAAAAACAAAATGCGGAGACACACTCATTTATATAACCACTTAAATAAACTTTAAATATAGTACTTCTCCTTCCCAAAACTGGAATCATCAAATCAAGAACATCTATCTCAAATTCTAGTCTAAGATACTTAAAGAACTAAAATAAGTGACAACCGAATGGTCCATTCCGAAACTGATCTACGCCCGATACAATACGATGAATCCTCTAGATACCGTCCCTTCCGTTCTAGCCCAGACAACGCGCATGCCGTCTACTCTTCCGTCCAGGTTCTACAAGGTCCAACACTTCCGATGGCGTCTATTCGTGCGAAGACTGGCTAGAGTTGCGGATGCGTCGAAGTTGTCTGGCATGTGTGCTCACTCAAAAATATAACAAGAAGAAAATGCAAGTAGGGGTCCAGTAAGGGCACACGTCGACTTAGTAGGTATCATCGCCAACTCAGAAAAGAAATCAATATATATCAAATCATATTATAACATCAACTCACTCTCCACCGGTAGCAACAACAATTACAGAGAACCAATTGTCACCGCCATGCACGTCTTGCTCTATGATTCCTGCCCTCCTCCACCCCCTCCTCTTTAATGATAGATTGTTCCTTCTTATTACTTTCTCTAATTCCTTCTCTCTCCAACTCCTTGCTCCTCTGTTCGCGTGACTGAACGTTGTCTGCCCTCTTTTTTTCTTCCCGATTTCCACATGATGCCTCGAGTTCACCCTCATACTACGTGTTCGGTTCGTGACCACGCCCCTAATAGACTACGTTTAGGTTCGTGAAAACCCGATCCCCAATACTACGGGTCGGTTTCGTGACACCCGATCCATTAACCCCAGTTCTTTGTAGTTCATCAAGCCCTTCAAAAAAATGTTTTATAACAAGGTGCATCAATCAAATAGAGTGGATTTAAGGTTTTTAAGATTTCACATTATCATCCATTATAATCCATCACAATTCATATCAATAAACAATCATGCAACAACCAATTAGTATATAGAAAACTTTACACACCACCACCATACACTACTCAATGATATCAATCGCTATTAAGATTGTTATTACGAATAGCATAAACC
This sequence comes from Solanum habrochaites, assembly GCA_027704765.1. Lineage (NCBI taxonomy): Eukaryota > Viridiplantae > Streptophyta > Magnoliopsida > Solanales > Solanaceae > Solanum > Solanum habrochaites. Next base: position 10,181 of record JAKWJA010000432.1, on the reverse strand, counting down.
CCTAACCTACCCCTACCTCCACGCGAAGATCTATCATGCATGCTATCTCCCAATTCCGTTTTTTTTGCTTTCTCTTCGGTCTTCCTCTCTCTCTCGCTACGTTTTCCCTCTCTATCTTATTCCTTTTTTCTTTTCTAGATTCTTATCTTTTACCCTATTATCATAGAATTCATTTGATAAATGTATAACCCATATTTATTTCAAGGTTATCATCTCCTTAAACCCCCAATTATTAAATTATTACACTTAACCACACATTTCTTATGATAAGCATGAATAGTTCCAAAACACCCCTTACAAACTGTCAGCAGAATTCCGACCTCAGTCGAGGTTACGCCACTCGTACGGCCCGTCGTACCTGCGACGGGTTGTCTGCACGTCTTCCACAAAGTTCAGAGACTCAATTTCAGTAAAAGGTCTGTGACGGTCCGTCGTGGCTACGACGGTCCCGTTCTGCAGTTCCGGCGTAAGTTTCAGAGAGTTTTGATCCCAGTACCCAGATTGTCAGAGTTTAAGTGTTTTGGAACGAAGCCCCTCGACCGTCCTGTCGTGACCCGTGACGGTCCGTCGACTGATTCGTCAACCCAGCAGTTTTTTATCATAATCTTCTGCTCGAAGCGACTAAACAGGTCGTTACATAAAAGTTTACATGTCTTTTTGAAAAAATACATAAATCACAACTTAAGATATCATACCCTTCTCGAATTCTTATCCCCGCTTTGATTAATCCCTCCCCTGAGTAAATCTTATCATTAGAATAAAAGGGGAATTTTTTATTTCTAAATGACTGAAAATAATAGCCTAATTAAAGTACACAACTAACAGATTCAATATTTGAGTGTTACTCAATTAATAAAAGCACTAGAATTTACGTGTTTTTCCCCACATGTGTCTCACTTGATAATTCACGTAAAACAACTCTTTCCTATATCTTGCTGCAAAGTGATAAGTTTCTGTATTTCTAAATCCTGGTCCGGCATCTAGAATATTTCACTCCGCACTTGGTCCGGCACGTGTGTGCTATACTAACCCTTACGCTTACCTCATATCAAGCATTGGTATTCAATTTGACTACGTTATTACCTTGTCCCAATCAATGACTAGACTATAGATAGTTATACACTACATATGCGATTGTTTGCATCGATACGGGATTTTTGAGGCTCAATGATTCGTCAACCTCTTGTTCCGCAAGTAGCATTAGGCGAGTTCTAACGTTGTTCATCCGGTAAAAGACTTCTAATCGAAAGAATTATCAAAACATGAATACTAATTCTAGAATTGTTATTTTAGTTAGACCTTTATTATTCCCCTGGTTCCCAACAACTCTAGTTGCTGAGATTTAGTTACCCATGTCCATAATTCACAATTTATTCAGATATCTATATACGAATTCATGCACTTACTTCAATGAGAAAGAATAAAATCCTGAAATTTACTTTATTAATCGACAAAATCACCAACAATCAACTCCAGAGAATAATGTAACAATCCAAAGTCTAATAATCAAAATAATCTCTCAACATCTAACATAAAATGATCTAATAACCACGAGTCTAACCCCAACAATGGAGTTTTTTGAACTATTTTAAAAAAAAATAAAAAACCTAATCAAAGAAGGACTCTATTTGCTGAAAATCTGTCAAAACGCGGTTGGGACGACAGACCTCGCGATGGGTCGTCGTTGTCACGACGGGCCGTCATGGAATCCATCGTCCCATACTTTGCAAATTCTTCTGTTGCTCTCTTCATTACCCTCGACGTGAGGTATGACGGATCGTCATAGGCAGAACGGTCCGTCGAGGGTCTCCGTTATATAACACTTAAACTCTTGAAATTTTGGTACTGAGACTACTTCTCTGATCATCACGACGAACCAACTGGACAGACCGTCATGGCTACGATGGTCTGTCATGGACTTCGTAATCCCGCACTTGGTCAGACTTCCCCATATTCCTTCAGCAACTTCACTACTATGCCACCTACGGAACGACAAAGGCACGACGGACTGTCACAAGCTCCGTAGGTGGTACTTTTATGCATTTCTTGCACAAAAACATCCGCGTTTATCTTTAGACAGATTTCCTGCAATAATAGACCTTACATAAAATTAATACAAAAAGCTTTTTGGACATACACTTAACTTAATGAAAAAAATTAAAAATACCATGAAACTACTGGTATAATCAACAACCCTCCACTTAAAATTCGTTGTTTGTCCTCAACGACGAACTTTAACTCACACAAAATCTGTGTTTTCAATAAGTAAATCCATGTTTTATCTTCGCAATTATTTGCTACAATCCCGATCCAGTCTCATCATATTTTAGGCATGTTTATCACTATTAGCTTGATTATGTGGAATCAGACCATGACATAACGCACCACGCACTACACATATACGATTCAATGTTTTCACCGAGTGCTAATATTTTTGCTATTCAACTATGTTCCTCACTTCAAAAGCATATCCTCATTTTTCATCACACATGATTTTAGTTATTGAGTATAAGGATTACTTTTTCAAACACCTCACTCTAAGACTAGAATTCACAACGTCATTCATACATGGATCCCGGGAGGCATAGTTTGTTTTCCCTTATTTTCACTACTTTAAGGTCTTCTATACAACCTTTTAGTATCACGCTGACTTTCTTGCTTGTAACTAGGCTCAGAGTCAGGTAAGGGTATATTTATTATACTTTGTGACGTTTTTCCCACCTTGACATATCGGCTAAACATATCACTTTTTATCATTTTATTTAGCCTAGTTTCTCATATTCTTTCACCTTGCTGTTTTCCCTTCTTTCTTCATTTGTGTAACTGACTCTCTAAAGTTGTAGCTAAAGTTGTGTTAACCTTCTTGGCTTCAACTGTTAGTGTCATTCCTTACCAGGTTTTGATTATTAAATGGGTTGGATACAATATGCATTGTTATGGAAACAGAATTGAAGCCGAAAGAAGGAACACACAGATCACTTACAGAGGCTAGCTAGTTTGAAATTTAAAGTTGTAAATCATAGGTTAATCTCGAGAGACATAAACATCAATCCTATTAATAGAGAACAATAGGTTATAGACTTTATGAGAGGTTAACATAGTTGAAAAGGTCAGGACCAAAGGAACAAGCGCAAACATTAGAGAAAAAACATAGGTCAATAGCCAACATAGTTAAAACCAAATGAACGCCAAACTAGTCCAAACAAAACGAGACAAATATTTATCCATGTTTCATAAGGTAGTTTCGAGACTTCAAACAAAAAATAACTAAGAAGTCCTAAGTAACAAAATAGATTGGAGACCAAAGAGCATCATGATTACTCGAGCTATTCAAACTAGTCTTACAGCAGGTGCTATATCGGCTAAAAGTTAATCAAGATAAAATCATATTATAGTGAGAAAATTGGTACAAATTTAAACCTTTCTATTAACTAGTTCAAATAATCATGAAACACCTAAACATGAAAAGAAGATTAACTTTCAGAATAGAAATTATATACTAGGTTTATTTGAATGCATATTGTAACAACATATATATAGCAGGGAATATACAGGGGAAAGATGCTAAGGTACTGGAGACCAAATAATCATGAAGTGAATTCAAAATAAGAAAAATAAATATACACAAAAAGAAGAGACATGGCTATGTACGAATCGATTTTAAATGACAATAACAATTGCAGTAAAAAATGGAACACTATATGATTAAGGGATTAAAGCAAACAAAATAGATCATATTTCTAAATTAAACAACTAAATGACCTAAACTGTAACAACACCAGAAGATATTGCATATTAAGACACAAAACAACTATTCATAATAACACAAAGAAATCACCATAATATAAAACAAAACCGAACTGAATTCGGGAGGAGTGCTATGATATACCGTGGTTTCACGGTATAATTAATACTTTTTCATTGAGTTTAGTGTGTCCGAAAGTGTTTTTGTTCTAATTTTTATATAAGTTTCTCTTTGTTTTGCAGGAAATCTGTCCAAAGATGAATGCGGATATTTTGAGCGTAGAAGTGCAGAAGAGACCACCTACGGAGCTTATGACGGTCTGTCATGCTCGCGACGGCCCAGTGCAGCTGTGAAGCAATGATGGGGAAGTCTGACCAAGTGTGGGGTTACGAAGCCTTTTGAGGTCTGTCGTGCTATGCGTCAATCCTGCAGTCATCATGAGCTTCAGAGAAGTGATCCCAGTACCCAGATTCCAAGGTTGAAGTGTTTTGGCAACGAAGGACCCCGACGAAAGTTGTGCCTATGACGGTCCAGTCATACTTGCCATCGTAGGGTAATGAAGAGAGCAAAGTAGAAGAAATTGCATAGGTATGGACGAGGAAAGTCCATGACGGTCCGTCGTGACCACGACAATCTGTCGCGTTGGTTCCGTTTACCCCCAGCCGCATTTGACAGATTTCAAGCAAACAGAGTCCGTTTTAATTAGGTTTTTATTTTTTATAACATAGTTCGAAAACCTCTTTTTTGAGCTTAACGCTTATATTGTTAAACTCTACATTTGTAATCATTATATTGTGAGATTTCTGTATTAATCAGTAGAATCTTGTGAGATTATTGATTAATTTGAGAATTTTGCAAGGTGATTTTGGGGATTAATCAAGCAAACTTTTGGATACTCTTTCTCATGAAGTAAGTACATTGAACTCTTATTTTAATATATGGAAGAGTGTGTTATGACCATGAGTAAACTAAACTCCATAACTAGGTTGTGGGAACATAGGAAAAAATAATGAGAGAAACATAAATAAATAACAATGCTAGAATAGTGTCTTGCATGTATTAATAATTCTTTCCTTAGAGTCTTTTTAACAGATGGCCAACGTATTGAACCCGCATTAATGTACTTTCCGGAACAAAAAGGAGGTAGAGAGGATAGGAAAGAATAGAACATAGATTTACTGTATACATATAATAGGTTAGGATTGAAGGTATGCCGAAAACTTAGTCAACTATCGAATACGATTGCCTCAACTTGAGGGTAAGGATAAAGGTTAGGAAGCCAACACACGTAGACCGGCACCAGGTGGGAGTAGTGAGATTTTCTAGATGCCGGACTAGGATTAGAAATAACATAAACTTCTCACTTTGCATGCAGATAATAGGAAAGCATTCTAAATAGTTAGAATTATAATGGTATAAACCTGTGGAAGACGTAAACCCTAGTTACTTTGATTAGTTGAATAACATCGAACTGTCAAAGCTGTTAATAAGTATATCCTTTAAGTTCTTATTTATTTCACTCATTTAGAAATAGGAAACCCCTTTTAGTATTTACCTTTCCAAGGAAGTCATTGATCAAAAACAAAGTAATAACATGTGAGTAAGTTAACTATTTTCCTCGTGGAACAGATCACTACCCACTAGTTGGATTATTTTAATTGACACGAACCGATTTCCTTCTTATTGAAAGTAGTTTGCGCGGTATTCAATTTTGCGCCGAGCCGGGAAATAGCTTTTTAGTTAACTTGAACCTATTACTATAGGTTAGTTGATATTTCTTGAATTCTACTTTAGTTTATCTTTTTTTTCGAACTATCCTCCTTGTATGCAAAATACCCGGAGAGGAAGACAAAACGTGTTTCACTACGATCAATAGTTGGCGCTAAACTGCACAAGATGAATCGAAAACTGAAACATCCCAGCTCGGTTGATGTTCTAGGGTCAGATGTTACCCGATGGCTCCGGGTGAACATCAACAGAGGGTACAAAATCCCGTTCCACGGCCCCAACCATACTACGAGGGGTATGATAAAAGAGACTCAGATGAGGCACTGTCTTGCCCCCTGCCCACATGCCCACTTTTGTGGTAACTAGTAGCCTGATGCAAATGTCATTGCCAGAGGTTTGTTTTCAGGGGCTACCTTCTGAGGATTCCACATGCCCATTAGCTAAGGTAAGGGAAGTGGTAAAAGGTGTAGGGAGCCTTATTGGGATATAATTGTATAGGTCTAGAGTGTTTCCTCTCCACTGAGGGGAGAGGCTGCGATGTAGGTTCACTGAGCTCCCTACAACCAATCTTCAATTTGTAACCAAATTAGGGATGTCTTTTTAGCACGCTACATCTCCGGTCTCCAAGAAATTAAACCACAAAGGCAGAGTGAAATAACGTCGTGGCACTAACTAGGAGAATAGTTAGAGTTCTTGGGATAGATTCACATCATCTTGATCAAAAGTTCCAACTCACCGTATAGATGAAGTCACTGAAAGGAATACGATAATAGGGATAGGTAGCATCAACAGACAAAGCTGGTTGGGACACTATAGCTGGTTGGATCTTATGAAGATGCCCTTATGCTGAGATCGCCGAAAAAATAGAGAAAATCTCCGGATAACAAAGATTCGGCAGTAATAGGAAAGTCTGGATACATAGAGAAACACATTCGCATTGACAGTCCATCACAAACCAGCCACAGATGAGATTTCGGGAAGAAATGGCTCAGATGAGATCCGAAGTGGGTTGGTACTAAAACATGGCAACTGGGTGCATAACACCCCTACTCCTTCCCTTCTATTTAAGCATTACGCCCTTCATACAGTCTAACGACCCCATTCCCCCATCCAGAACACCCTTACAAACACTCACTCATAACTCACATCCCGCAACCCACTCGGCTCGGACTCACAATCGCGCCGCAAGCAGACCCATCCGCTACACCGGAATAGTCCGAACACGTCCACACAACTCCCGGAACAACCAACGAAAAATACACTGTATTATGATTTACCAACCAATTGCAATATATTGTAAACGGTGAGTGACACCGATCCACAACGAGCGTTAAATGCACGAAAGTAAGCCAATTGCGCAGTGTCTAGGGGGGGGGAGTAAGTAACGGGCAGAGACCAAGGGGAGGGGCAGAAATCTGGAGATCAACAAAGTAGAGCCGGGCGAGGGTGAGGACTCCAAAAAACACAAGCCCCCTGGGTGGCATACAACGGAGATTGTGGTAAGTCCTCAGAAAAAGATAAAATTGGTAGTAAACTATTGTCGGAAACCACCGACACAAAACGATGAGGTTATTATGAGGAGGATTTCCTATGCAGAAATGAACAGATGGGGGGTTTCCGACAACTTCCCAAGGCTTAATAGGAGCTGGACGCCAAGGTCACAGGGACAAGGTCGGAACTATGTTAACCACAATCGTGAGGGATAGTCCGAGATTACAACAACAATCACGACAACAACCTTAACAGGGGTAACTATGGTAATAGAAACGACAGGAATGGACCCATTGATCCTCCTCAACCATGAAGTTACTCCTAGGGAAGGGGGAAGTAGTATGTCAGTGCGTTGAGGATATGTGGCCCTAAAATGAGAGGGGTTCGATGAAGTGATGAGCACACCTAAAGACTTAGGAATGATTTAGTGGGTATGGGGAAAAAAGTTGATACACATGATATCGATTCAGCAACTTGAGTTACAATTCTGGCCCAATTATCTGAATGTGAACACCCACACCAAAACGGAATCGGGCCACTCTCCTGCAACAATGTCCACAATCTGAAAAATGCTAGAAATTGTAGGATTATACTCGCGGTGGCAGGTAAAACCATTGACCCAATATGCATCTAATGAGAAAAAGGTGACAAAAGAAGCTGACGAAACGTGAGTAGATGTTGATGTGGAATTCGATGGATAACACTGCAAAAGATGCTGAAAGTACCTAAAAAGGTCAACTATTCTTAGGACACCACACCCAATTTCCTCACAAGATTATGAAAACGACCGAGGATGGCAGATATCGGGTTTATAACAAGGGAAGCAAACATTCATATTCAATGTCCCTTGGTAGAAGCTTTAGAACAAATGCCCCGGTTACGCCAAGTTTATGAACGATCTGGTCACAAGAAAAGATCGGCCACCTTTGAGGAGTGATAGACTTTCCCAGCAGTGTAGTGTTTATTGCTACAAGCTCTCGGTCCCAAAGAAACAAGATCCGGTGCATTCATATTCCCTGTACACGGGCGTATTAAATTGGACGAAAGCATTATGGTGATAAGGGCAAGCAAAATCTCTGCCTCTCTCGATTTACAAGACTCTGGGGTTTGGGTGACCCAAATCCATTGCGATGCGGCTTAGATGGCTGATCGAAAAGTAAAACGGGACTATAGGATTACTATACGATGTTCTTGTAAAATGGATCATTCATATTTCTAGCTGATGTTGTTATTCTTGATTGCGAAGTCGATTTTAAGTGCCCATTATTCTTGAGGAGGGCCATTCTTGCTACGGAAAAGCTTTAGTAGATATCGAAAAAGGGCAGATGAAAGGTCGGTTGAACAATGAGAAGTGACCTTAATATTTGTAGGTAGATGAGGTAGAGTGGTAGATCCACATTCGACTTACTGTATATACTCCAACATGGGTGAGGACATCTGGAGACAAAAGTCGAAGACCGTATAGGTGTAGAAGTATTAGCCGCAAGAATAATGAACTTTGATAGCGACTGTATTGAAGAGTATGAGTCATTAGTGCGGCTCTTGACGAAGGTATGTTCCGGTTGAAACGAAGAACAATTTGATATTGAGATGAAGAAATGCGAGTCTCACCCGTGAAACCCTCTATAGAGGCGGCGCCAAAATTCGAACTAAAAGATCTCCCCCTATCTCAAGTATGAAATCTTAGAAAATTGGTGACACTTTGCCGGTTAATCATTGCATCAGACCGTAGATGCAACAAAAGGTTCAGATTTGGTGAAGGTACTAAAAGGTTCAAAAGATCTATGGGTGGATATGCAACAAACTATTCGGGATCCTCCTGGTATTTGCTCTCTTGCTCTCATAAAATCCAACTCATTCCTGATTATAAGACGATTATTGAGCACAGAGATGTTAAATCCTCCTATGCAAGAGGTCGTGAAGAAGGAAATCATTAAGTGGTTGGATCAGAGTAATCTACCCAATCGCCGATAGAAGTTGGGTATGCCCGGTTCAGTGTGTACCTAAGAAAGGGGGAATGACTATGGTCCCCAACGAAAAAAAAGTGAACTTGTTCCAATGAGACCGGTTACTGGATGGGAGGGTGTGTATGGATTACCGTAAACTAAACTCATGGACTGAAAAAGACCATTTTCCTATGCCCTCATGGATCATTGTTTGGATAACTTGCGGAAATGGTGGTATTGTTTTCTTGATGGGTATCGGGGTATAATAGATTTCTATTGCACCAGAAGATCAAGAGAAAACCACTTTCACTTGTCCATATGGACCTTTGCGTTCAGAACAGGTCGTTTGGGTTGTGCAATGCACCCCAACATTTCAGAGATGTATGATTCGATAATTTATGACATGGTGGAGGATACTATAGAATTTATTATGGATGTTTTTCTGTGGTTGGTGATTCATTCGAGTGGTGTTTTGACCAATTTATCTGAGGTCCTTAAGAGATGTGAAGACTGCAATTTAGTACAAACTGGGAAAATGTTATTTCATGGTGAAAGAGGGTATTGTGTTGGGTCATCGCATTTCAGAAAAGGGCAGAGGTTGATCGAGCTAAGGTCAGGTAATAGAGAGACTTCCCCCACCGATCTCTGGAAAGGTGTGAGAAGCTTTCTTGGGCATGCAGGTGTAACGATCTGTTAGTCGTTTTGAGCAGTAGAGTTTATTTCTAGTAATAACTGTCTGGGTCGACGGATCCCACGACGGACCATCATGGGCGCGACGGACCGTCGAGGGTGTCTCGTTCTAAAACACTTAGACCCTGAGAATTTGAGTATTGGGATCCACTCTCTGAACGTCACGACGGAATGGCAGGAAGGACCGTCGTTGGCACGACGGACCGTCACAAATCTTTCCACAGAATTGAGTTTCTGAACTCTGTAACGACTCAGCAGGACGACCGTCACATCGTGATGGCCGTCACAGGATGCGAACCCTGACTGGGTTGGATTTCTGTATAAAGTTTTTAAGGGGAGTTTTGTCTATTCATGCTTATAATTATAAAGTTAGTGGATTAATGTTAATAATTCAATTTCGTGGGGGTTAAAGGAGATACCTTGAAATAAAAAGGGGGTTATTTTTTCTCATATTTTTATACTAATTATATGACATTAGGGTAAAAGAAAAAGGGTTTTGAATAAGAAAATAGAAGAAGAAGGACGAACGAGCGAGAGAGAGAGAAGAACGAAGGACAACAAGGATTTGGAGAAGTAGCAAA